>JAMKCH010007326.1:0-33638 GCA_023653785.1 Ophioderma brevispina | reverse complement strand
AGATAACAAAATAATAAGTTTGCTCTCCTGTGCGTTGTTTTTAATTAAACCTAGGTGTTTCTTTAATTTAAAATCGATCACAAAACAGGTCATTAGAGAGTATTCTCGTAACGCTCTTCACCAAAATAGGCTGTTAGTTGAGGGCAAAGCTTCTTTACCGCTATTTCCGGATTAAAGGGATTACGGGCTATGGAATCTATCGGGCACATCATATCATAATTGAAATATCCCTAAATGACGGCACCCAGATGGTTTGCATGGTAATTGGAGTATTCATTGCGAAGGAAAAAACACCAATTTTCACGGCTTTTAAACTTTCGAAGCAGTAGACGAATTAAGAAAGCGTCCTGGTTTATTATTGGGACGATACGTTTGCCACAAGCCATTGTTAGTCTTTTCACACCAATTGAACGACGATCGGTGGTTAGTTGGGTATGGCCTGGTATTGAAAGACTATTTTCGCGTACTTTAACATTGAATTTAAACAAAATAAACAGTTTAATTGAATGTTGTCTTTAAAAATATTAAACATTTTTTTAAAAAATGGCATACCTGGGCCTAATTTTATAAAAGGGAGCACATGGGATTCTTGAGAAAATAGTTTCAAAATAAAATTCTGATCACTACATCATACAAAGAAGCGCGACTTCTGTACATTGGAACAAGTAGAGCTGGCTGAAACAGCGACATGAGTTGAGTTCGAACACACTGATGTCTATACAATGGATGGAAACCTGGGCTTCGTAATTTGAAGCACTGAGGGCCCGATTGGTCATCCAAAAAGAGACAAAGTAGGTGGTAAAAGAGCGGTTATTTATACAAATGGTTCCCATGGAAATGTGGATATTAAGCGACATAACAGACCTTTACACATGGATAACGGGTAAGAGTCGCCGATTGAAAACCATTCAGGGAAGTTGGTTTCAGCCCTTAACCATATGGCCCCGGTAAAACAAGCTACACCTTGCAAACAATAGACAATGGGGAACGTGTGCGCAGTAAGGTGTATCGCATTGTTTCCGCCATATTGTGAAGGTCCAAAACCAAGCTTCTGTTGTTTCACCACGGCGGACATTCAAACTGTGCGGCAGGCCCGTCTATTCCATGTGTAGAGGTCAGGTGGACATTATACAGACGACATGAATCAAGCCAATTCAGTGAGGTCATTTTATTTGCGCGTATGGGATTGTATGTCCCTAAAACGTGCACTGTGCGATACAACTTCTGTTAAAGAGGTGTCTCTGGAATGGTTTTGTGTTCGGTAGACCAAGATGCCCGCCCGTTGCTCCATTCATCTAATATACAATTACTGTTGTGTAGCCAATCCATTGTACACAGTGGTTACAGTGCGACTGCGATAAAACTATAAATATTACGCGACCCCTTTTCAAATGTCCACGTGTTCGTGGATTGTTAGTGTTTAGGCCAACTAAAACCTTTGTTAATAACAAAATGTTATTCTTAACATTTTTCTCAAATCACTGAGGTTTTAAAAAGTGTATTTTTTTGCAATAAAAAAATCTAAACGAACTTCGCTCCAATCCTTTGTGTGCTCAACGAAGTTCACAAGGATGAGGCTTGTGGCAAACTTGCACGTGATATATGCGCGTATGGGATATATTTTCGCTGGCTTCTGTTTCGGTATTGCATGCGGCGTTGTAAATATACCACAGGAAATAAACATGGTAGCTTCCATGATTGTTGTACAGTTGTGTACATTTGTCTGAATAAATCTGGGGTTTTTCGCAAGGAATACTCCAATGGCCATGAAAACCATCTGGTACGTTTTATTTAGGGATATTTCATTATATATGTTCCGATAGATTCATACCAATAAATCACTTTAAGAGTAAACAGTCCTCCCTCTCATCTGTGACACTGTTTCACATACGTGGATATTATCAAACCAGAGCTTAGTGTTTGCTTAGGGCGACAACCCTATCAATGTATGCAGAATGTGGTCGTATTGCATTATCATTCTAAGATCCTTCTGCAAGCAATCATAATACGCACGAGGTGAACGGTGTTTTAGAGTTTTGTACTATAGTGCCATTATTTATTCGAATATGATTTGCATAATCAATTTGCCTATTCCAGCTATGATGCCCTTGTTTTAATAGGAGTAATTATCACGACAAACTTGAATAAGTACCACTTTATAAATCACGTCGTGAAAGAGAGACAGTGGTTGGACCTCTTATACGGGTATGATTGATAAAAACGGTTCACCCGTGCACCGACATTTTGCACGTGGTCATTTCGTTTTACATTGCCGTCTGCATCTAGATGTTTACATGTACAGCTTTATATCTTCAGTTGGCTACTTAGCAAACACTACCGATGATTTGTTACATGCACAGCTAGCTGCTACATGCAGTACCAAAGATGAGGAATGAGGAAGTTAAATGGTTGGTCTAAGGCAGCCTTTGCTAGGCCAAGCGCAGTGAGATTATGACAAATATCTTACTATATAGTATATGTTATTAAAATATATTTTGTCTTTTCTATCGTAAATATACTTTCGACCCAAGCATTGGTCGCGCATAGGTTTTTTTGCCACCAAAATAAGTTTGCGTTCCTACAAAATTTAGTAAAGCTAGGCGTGTTTTTCTGTTTGAAATCAATCCTTAACCTGGTAATTTGAGAGTATCCGTTTTAATAATTTCGTATATCTCCAAATATTCTGCAATATGAAAAAGCCTTCTCCTGATCTAAAAACTACAAACAATTTTAAATATGCCACTTTAAAAAAAAAAGTCTGGCGGTGGCAAAGCAAAATTCTTTATCTTTATTAATTAATATAAAAGTATTAGTAGGATTATAAATAAGAATCCTGTTCTCGAAGTTTGGGGAAGAAGGCTTGAGGATGTTATTGCGTAGTTTGAATGGTGCGAAATCAGAATCTTTGGGTCCAACAAGGGCAAATGTGGGGAACATATAACATAATTAGGTAAAATTAGTATAGGGGTAAATTTGAAATCAAGTCAAATTGTGTTTAAATGTAGACCAATGTATGTGTCTCATTATAAGGATTAAAATGGGATATAGTTTATCTAGGTTTCGACCTATAGTCACATGGCTACAGCCCTAATAAGGTTCAAGATCATCCTAGGGTAAAATTATCCAATGCCCAAATTTGTTGAAACTGGTGTCAAATTATTGCTCTGGTCATACTGAAGCAAAAAAAAAATGCATTTTAATTCTTTGGGTGGCAGCTCTGTATTATTTGAGGTCAATTTGTGGTGATCCCTATAGACCACAATTGTTAGATTTTGCCCACTAATTACGTAACCAAATGTCAAACATAGTAAAATAAGGCAAGACGAACAAGTTGACACCAGTTTCAACAAAATCGCAGCACTGGGTAAGTTTCACCCCAGCATGATCTTGAACCTTTATAGGCTTTACCTGTTTAACTTAAAGATCGAGACCTAGGTAAACTATACTTTTTCAATATCGAAATCATTGTGTTCATTTCAATACAATTTTACTTGATTTCAAATTTAATTAGCACTCTACTAATTTAACTCCTTATTTTACAACACAAAAGACAAGTGCAGAACCGGGTTGCGTGAATGTGAAAAATCAATACACTCAAAGTGGAACGCATGATATTCGGATATGAGAGGTGGAAATATTTACATCTCTATATTTAAATGAAAATTGAACCAATTTTTAAATTTCAGACTTTCCACGATTTTACATATTCCCCACATTTCTCATAGGTTGGACCCAAAATTCTGATTCAGCACCCTTAATTAAAACCATAGCAAAAACATCTTTAAACCTTCTTCCCCAACTTTGAGAATAGGATTCCCATAACCCTACTATATGATGTGAATCTGTCCTTTTCCCGTGGATATACATGAAAATCCAGAGATGGTGTTTGCTTAGCTGTAAACCATAAATGTATGCAAGAATATAGCAACATTGTAGTTATATTCCAGTGGGCCATCTATAGTCCTAATACGAAACTAATACGAAATATATTAGTTGTTTATTTGTAATTAACCTTTTTGAATTATATAATATTCCGTTGTGCCTGTCCTTGTATCGAAATGCATTTGTAAGGTACGTAAACCTATAATATAATCCTATTTAATCGAAAGGTTTACAACTACCTAAAATTATAGTAAACCAGGGTTTATTATTTAGTGATCATGTAATCACCACCATGCAACACAAAAGACAAGTGCAGAACCGGTGTGCGTGAATGTGAAAAATCGATACACTCAAAGTGGAACGCGTGATATTGTGATATCAGTCGTGAAAACATTTACGTCTCTACATTTAAATTAACATTGAGCCGATTTCTAAATTTCCGACTTACCACGATTCTATATCCTGACCGCATTTGCTATAAAGTGTAAATGCATTGGAAACAAGAAGCGAAATATTTTTGAAGTCATTTCTCTAATTTTATTTACTCTATTTAAATGATGGCACGTGGATTAATAATGTCGAACAGATATTTTGTTTTCAAAAAGTAATTATTTAGAGCACATTTTCGTAATTATTTTCATCGCAAATGTTCAATGTCAAATATGCTTGTTTATAAAGGATATTTGATATCGCTTTATTGTATCGTGTTATAACGTTAACACAAATTCTACAGGTGATATAAAAAGAATTAAAGCTCCTATCAAACACAAACCCATATATGGCCATCAAAGTTCATCTGGAGGAAGTTATTCATTAGGGCATAACTATTTATCTTAAGTCAGTTTCGGCAACTTAAGTAAAATAGTATAAATTTATTCGTTTTAATAATAATAATAATAATGAGATTTATAAAGCGCCTTTTACACAAGTAGACAAAGCGATGTTGGCTATTATTATTACGTTGCCTTCAGGAAACCGTCACAATCATTTCGCTTCACCTAGGCCGGCAGCTGGTCAAGCGCACAATCCTATCAGCACTCAGATTGTAATATTCCCCATAACAGCTCCCAGATTTCTCTTGGGTGGACGAGGCAATTGGGATTAAGTATCTTGCCCAGGGACACAACACGTTGACCACAGTAGGGCGCGAACTAACGATTTTAATAACGGTCTAATGACATGAGTCGCGTCGCTTTTTCACTAGATCACACGCGCTATCTTTTATAAGACCTTAAAACAGAAGTGCGGACCAGGCGACTTTGGTTAATGAGTAATTACACTAATAGTAACAATTCTCTCTCTAGAAAGATAAACAATTTATCATATTTTTTTTCGAGTTCGAACGCCCGCTCTGAATTTGCCCAAACTTGGAAACTTCTCTTTTCTTCGATCAGGGAGTAATATTCCTACACTGTAAAACAAAGTCGATCTTCAACAAATTAATCCTTTTAGACATCGTTTTGATTAAAGCTAACGAAATGATGTCTAATATGCCTAATATGTAGACAATTGACTAATTTATATTATACAGGGCAGCGGAGGGAATGTCACATATGGAGCCAGTGCATACGTTGTATGAGCAGTAGAACATATACCGTCTAAAAAGACTCGAACTGAAGGCATTCTAGTTCTTTGTTACTGCACACACTCTGCAGGGAAACACACTAGACATTGGTATATGGAAATGATACAAATGGTTATTTGAACGGCTCAAGTCAGTGTCAGTTTACTTCCTTCTAAACAAGTTAAACATAATATAAAAAAGTTTGCCTCTCAGGAATGTCACTACTACTATTACTATTCAGCTGTGCATTAATTTATAAAGCAATTGATGTGAGTGAGTTTCCAAACAATGTAATAATTACTATTGAAATCCCAAAGTACATTAGGCTTGAGTTACGAAACAGATTTTTTGTTGCACTCATTGTGTTACACAGGTTCTAGAAAATTCCTTTGTTTTTTTTTTCAATTTAAAGAAAATAACCAACGTCGTAAAGATTTACTATTGGACCATAATATATATATATATAGGTTACCCTCTTCTACCAAGGTGTTTTCCCTAACACGTCTAACTCCCTTATAATATTACTGGGGTGGTCCAGTGGATAAAGCACCGACACAAAAAGCTAATGGTTGTGAGTTCGAGCCTCGCTGTGCCCAATGAGTTGCGCCGTTTAGTAATGTGCTCTATCTTAATTACTCCTCTCTACCGGAGTGTATATAAATGGGTATCGGCGTTTTTCAATGTTGGGAAGGTAACAGACTCGCTGTATATAAAGGTGTAGCGATCCCCCAACAGCAACATTATAATGGAGTATGGCCCAATCGCTTCGAAAGGGAGATGGGTATTACATTCCTGGGTTCACTGGTCCGCCTCTATACTTTTTAAAATTTCTGATTCTACTATCACAACATCCAATGGCAATAAAGTTGGTAACAATGTATGGACTTTCCCTCTATCAATAAAAAAGCAATTGCCAACATCCATCTGTTGTGAGTGATAACGGCGTCATAATCTCAGAGAGTTTCGAACCTACCAATACTAAACAATACGGCGGTCCGGTAAGTATTTCCCACGGTGTAGTGTGTGTCACAGACTTCGAAAGATATTATCTAAATTAGTACAGCGTGAGAGATCCCACAATGCATTTCGGTATTATTCTAGCCTTGAGAATTTTCAAACGCTGGTTTCAATTTACGCCAACTTTTTTTTTTCAATTTTAAAAACAGGATTACGTACTTACCGGACCACCGTAACTAAACAATCGGCCAACAATCGGTGCACACACGGCACTGTTTGCCGGGTTTTTGCTTTATAGCTGTTTATGTGAAATGAAATGCTATTCTGACATACACAAATAAGTGTCACGTTTACAGAATTTTGTTTATATAGAGAGAAAAGAAAATCAACCCCACTACGACGAATATATGACGACCCTAGCCACACTAAAAGTAGCAGGGTCCAATTTGCTTTATTTGGTGGCCCTAAACTAATCCAAAGCTGTATATACATTCCCACGCGAGGATTTAGTGCTCAGTCCTAATCGCATGGTTTGTGTTTGGTTCGCGAGCGCGCGCTTGTGTGATCCCCTCAATAAAATATTAATTTTGAAATTTGTATTCTTTCACACAGGAGGTACGGTACGCATACAGTCGACAGGTAATTGACTTAAAATAATTTTCTTGTAAAGTCTATTAGATTGAGATCAATAAAAACTCGTCAAATGTTCAAGCGTTTGTTCTGCTGGTGCTAAAATTCATAAATATTTATAATAATTATGATGAAATAGTACGAATCCATTTGTACTTTCTGAAATGCCTCTCTAATCCTCTCCTATCAAAAAATGATAAACATGGACTGTGATCATGGTGATTAAAGCAGCACATTCTTAATTATTAACGTGCGGTGCTATTGATGTACCATTAAACTGGAAAGTGCTAAATAACACGCGCAGAAACAGAACACAAATCTTCTTCTTTAACATCTTCGCCATTTTAATGTAAAATTTTCTTTATAATGTAATAACTTAATAAAATTACCTATTGCAATCACAACTAAAATATTATTAGTATTTCGAAATATACTAGTGAAATTTGGTGCAGTATCAAAGATGATTCTTGTGGTAGGTAATTCTTCTAATCGATATTTTCTAGTATGGAAGCGAAAGATATGGTCATCAGCACTATGAAGTGGTTACCCCATCAATAACCTGTGCTCCAATAACCGTAGATTTTGCATTGCCAAGTAGACATGTCATGTTTAGTAATTTGAGTAAATGATAATGACCCTAATCATAAAATTTTAGTCCTTGGTTACTGCATCTTCTGTTATATTGTGGTTTGGTATGTCAAGGATTTTGGTGCTAAAGTTGATTTTCTTGCTGTTTTTCATTCAATAGAGACCAACCAGTCAGAAAATCATGGGGTGCAAATTTTCGGACTGCTGCCCCCTTCCTCAAGGGGGGAAATGTTACTACAGGGAAAAATTTAAAATCGAGTCAAATTGTGTTTTAATGTACATTAACACGTTCGTCTGCTTATAAGGATTAGAAAAAGTACATATGCCTATGTTCCGACCTTTAGTTAAAGCGCTATAACCCCATAATGGTTCAAGGTCATCCTGGGGTAAAATTTACCCAATGCTCAGATTTTGTCGAAACTGGTGATAAGTTGTTTGTATTGTCTCACAGGATCCAAAAATGTATTATTTTACATTGTGTGACATTTTGTTGGCTAATTACATAGCAAAATGTCGCAAGGGTCTTTATGGTCTATGGGGGTCACCAGAACATTCACTGGATGTCGCAATGGTGATATAAAAAATGAATTAAAATGCATTTTCTGTTTCAGTATGACACAAGGAATCATATGACACCACTTTCAACAACATCGGAGCATTTACCCCCAGGGTGACCTCCAACAATTCCCGGGCTCTACCGCTTTAAAGCAGCACTGGCACATTTTCACAAAATATGAAATTTCTTCAATTTGCTCTCAAATGATAGTCTAGGCCATTGGAAGAACAGAGATATATTTTACACATAAAAATAACATACCCCAAAACAGATAGGGACATTGACATGGGGATAAAGATATCCAGGTAATTGGTAGGCCAACTATTAAGTTTTCCATAACTTTAATCAACAAATGTGTATATTACATGAATATTTTTGACTCGTACTCACTGATATTAAAACCACAAAGGTTATAGACAGGTCAAACAGTGTGCATAGCATGGGAAACATGCATAAGGCGTGCGTGTTCTTGTGTTAAACGCCATTTTCGTCGTCTGCTGAATTTCGCGTCGCCGGCGACGTTAAATTACAAAATCGTTCCGTTTACCCATAAGGAAACTGATTTGGTCTTAATCATTTCGGGTGAGGACTTTTGTATATAAAAGCTTTACAACCATGCAAAAATATCGATTTTGAAAAATCTTGAGGGCGCACTATTTTTCAAATGTGCCAGTGTCTCTTTAACTAAAGGTTGGAACCTAGGCAAATATATATTTTTTTTAACCCTTATGAGGTGACGAATGCGTTAGTGTACATTAAAACACGGTTTCACTCGATTTTAACATTTTCCCTGTACTAACATTTCCCCCTTGAAGAAGGGGGAATCAGTCCGAAAATTTACACCCCATCATTTTCTGACAGTTTTGGTCCTATGGAAACCCAAACAGCAACAAAATCAATTTTAGCATGAAAATCTTACGGGAATACATAGCAACTCACACTATTACGTGTGCTCCGGTAATTCCTCTAATATATCCCTTAATCCCTACATGCCATTTTTCCCACTTTTCAAAAATCACGGAACGGACCCATTGCCTTGTGATTAGGGTGAAATTGCTCCTAGATCTAACACGATAAATTGCGCCACCTCCTTTTTTGTGGTGATCGTCAAGTTCGTAGTCATGTTCCCTCCAGGGACATAAGGGTATATCGTATTACCATTTCTATCGCCTCGTCATAGATCCAACACGTCCAGGTAAATAATTTCGATTCATAATTTCATCATTTACCGCATCGTTTAATCCCCCAGCCCGCGAACTAGCTAAATGAATAATGTTCTTATTTTTAGAATCAGCCTTTATATTTCCCGCCATGTTATTTGAACCACCTGTTTCGACATGGTCATTCAAATTTTGTTTTGCTATTACATCTGTTCCAAAGTATTATTAAATGGATGGTCATAGCTCATCACTTTAAAGAGACATGAGGAGATTTCCAGAAAGAAGCGCCCCAAATTTTTCTCGAATCCCGATTTTTTACATATTTGGAATGCTTACCAATGTATTAGATCACACCTGAAGTGAATAAGCCGAATACGTCGTCTTTATGTAATAAGATGATGATTTATTAGTTTCTGTCGTGTACGACAGAAAGTCAAAGCATGGTTTTCTATAGGGAACGATTACGATACAGCAGGCAAGTTCAAAACAAGGTTTGCGGTTTTCTTTTGCACCTGTTTGTCCAATAAACCTTCGAAACGTTCTTGGTAGGTGGTCTATAACCGATCCAGTGAATTTGAGAGAAATTCGTATTCTTAAAAAATCTCCTCCTGTCACTTTAACAAGTCCTTGAAATTGTTCGTCCATTTCCCTTTCCTTCTTAAGGTGATTTGTGCAATTCCTTCCATATATAGAAAGATCCCGCGATTCCATTGTTATTCAAATCTCGAATAATATATGTGATGAGGTTTTTCCCGGTCGCACCCCCCACCAACAAAATACACAAAAATGGCAAAAGGTCATTTTTTTTTTGCTGAAAATGTTGGTCCAAAATTTAGAGAAATATTGGCAAGAAAGTCCACTTTTTGGTGATGAGATCTTCAAAAAGTAAAAAAAAATTCCATGTTAGGAGGGTTAGTTCTACTTTTACCAAAAAAGGTCCACTTTTTCGAAGTCCCGCACCTTCAAAATAAATCATGCGTACGGTCCTGCCAGGAACTACCGTTCTGTTCTTTATGAGGAATGAGGATCTCTATGCATCAATAGCAGAGGGAGTAAAGGGTGAAATAGAACTAGTTCATCCCATTATTGTTTTTAGCCACACATGTAGAGATCCAAGAAACCCGTGAACTACACGGGTGCTGCCCATGTAAGAAGCGGGGGAGAACTTGAATACAAACTAGTGAAGTACAAACTACTGAAGTACAAGTCCAGTATTGACTGAGAAACCAGTGAAAACGCCCCTGTGCGGGTGGTGAACTCGTGAATAGATTCCGAAATTACCCTTGTTTTGCCAAGTAAGAAAGGGGTGAATTCCTTTGTTCTACAGTCAGGATTCAGGACAGGTTTTAGGACCTAATTCTTGTCTTTTAAATCATTTTAATTACATAAAGCTGTTCACTCAAGTTTGGTTATTTAACTCTATTCTAATATTCCTTTTAGTCGATGTATAACTACTTTAGTTGTTGAATATAGGCATTTTAGTCACTTTACTCCGGTCCTTTACAGGAGGAATACTTCATTGGGAGAACACCAGCGCTGTCACATTCGTATCCTACTTTTATTATCCGTCTTAAGATAAGCCCTCTTGATATATTTTTCTATGTGAAGGTGACTTAGTAGGGGAAAATTCACCTTATGCAGTATCTCTTTGTCTAGATTAGTGTCTGAGGTCTCTGGTCTTTGGATCACACTTTGTTGGATTAAACCTAGTTTTGTGAGCCTCAACCATTCCACTTTCCAAAGAGCATATTGCTGGAGATGCTGTAGCTCGATCTGAATGCCTTTGAGCTTCTGCTGAGCCAGATGACATAGCTCGCTCGGAGTGCAATTTTGGCTGCTTTATCAGTTATAGTTGTCCTCTTTCCTTTAGGGTTGCTCAAGGATTCCAGGCATGTGTTGACTGATGTATTGCAGAAACCTCTGTTTCTACTTCTATTGGAAAGTAATATGTAGAACATCTTCTGTTTTCACAGTCAGCCACTGCATCTAGGTATTTGCACTTCTTTCTAGCATATGCATTGGATAGGTTCTCCTCTATTTGTTTGGTAGAGAAGATGGTGATATCTGGTCTCTTAGATGTCTCAGTGATTTCTGGAGGAACGCTATTTGTTTGTGTTCGTCATCCATCAGGAATATCCCGTCATTGGCCTTCTTCAGTATGTTGGTTAGCTTTGTCTTCGGCAAAGGTAAGACTGTAAGACCATCAGCTGTGCAGAAGAGGCTATTGTAGAGATGGAGTTTCAGATTCTCAGGTGTGATTATTTTTTTTCTGGTCGCCTCTACGACTTTCGGTGCAGTGTTTTTGGTCCATGGCGCCAGTTTTATGGACAGATCCCTAGATTGGTCCTTGCACAGCAAGCTTCAGGGTTTGCAGGAGGGGAAGTGTGATCATGAATTGGCGGTTTGTGTGGAAATGAAGTCAGCTCTGTCGCCAGACATACAAAAGTCCTTCCAGGTGGTTGTCAACCTGCATGGCTACTTCAAAATTCCAACGCAACTGCCCGCACATCCGAAAGGTAGACCACCATTCTTCCCTCATCTACATCTTTTCCTAGTCCGTGAGGTATTGTCTTTTGTTTCTTAACGACTCATGTCTTTTGATCAGCTTTGGTTTCTTTCTGTAACCAAGACCGGCCCTGTCCGTCTGACTTTTAGACATTTCATTCAGAATTAGATGACTTTTTCTGTCTACTTCCATCTTTAGATTTCTTGTTTAGATGTCGTGTTACTGCATACAATGTTAGCTTTTAGTTGGGCAGCCCACAGGGTTTCCTGCTCCTGTACAGAGCAATGTTGGCGGCGCATATGCTTATACCTTGCCCATTGCTTCGGGTAATTGGTGTTGGTGCAAGTAGCTTCCAACCTCTCGATGTAAAAATTGGGGAAGTTATAGATTATTATTTTCTTTATTACAATCTCCTTCATTTTCGGGTTTACTTGCTTCATTGCTTGCTTTATGATTTTTAATTCCTTAATGTTTACAGTGTCATAGCTTTCAACACTGTACAATTATTGACACTCATGTTGATTAAAAAGGACACAGCTTTTTTACTCAAATTTTTTGGAGTGAACCAACGTCCTATCTAACTCCTTGCATTACCACAATAATTTTTTCAACGTTTTGTGTTTTTTAATTGTCCTGTTTAAATTTATTGAGCGATTATAAGTCTTCTTGATCAACCGCGTCCAGTTGAACCCTTTTATCAGTGTTGAAATTTACTCAACCTTTGAAGCTTCCTTAATTGTATCCCTCCCTTATACACTGCTATTAGTAACTGGATTACATACTCAGTGTTCAATCTCTTTAGTATATTTGTCCTCAAGGTTGGACCGCAAAGGAAATAATCATTACCACGGCCACAACGATCTCCCCCTCCCAGCGCGATATTTTTTCCGTAGTTGACTTGTGAATTACACTATAGCTTGAAGATAGACAAACTTCGTCTACTTCACTTTACAACATTCGAATTAATTTTCTCAAAATTGAGCAGAGTGAAATGTTCAACATTTGCGACAAGTAGCAATTAAGAAGCACTCTTACCACTATACTAGCGAGGATTTGGTTGGCCGATGTTGGATTTTAATTCAATATAAACCTACAAGGAATAATTCAGTCATGCTATATACATATCACGTAATAATAGAAACAATCATATCATGTAGTGGCTATGAAATATGATGAACAACTACCGGTTCGTTTTCCCCCCTAGTGGTTGAACTGTATTTAACCAGAACCAGAGTACCGTTGGCGCAAGGTACACAGGACTCGCGAAGCCGATCAGGTCGCGTTCTTAAAAAATTAAAAAAATTTTTTTTTTATGTGTAGAGACAGGGCTTGACACCTTTAATCTGTTATTTGGAGGGGCGGTTGGTGAATGTTGGTTCAGCGATGATACGGGAGCGTTATATGTCATAATGTGCCCCAGTGAGTAAGTTTTTGACAGGTTTCTGTCAACTATATGCTTTAAAGGGGCCATTTCGTGATCCACAACCTCGTCCCCCGACTTACCTCCCAAACAAGTTGAGATTTTTCTATATCTTACAATCTTACCTGCCAATTCGGTCGTATCTCTAGAGAGAGTGGCATTTTTATTTTCTGTAGTAAACGGACAGAAATTACAGCAAAGTTAGCCTATGGGTTGGGGAAAAAAAACAATGGCTCATAATTACAAAACCGTAAGATCGGAATCAACTAAAATTTTTTGGGAATTTTTCTCAAGGATATCTAGTAAACCATGATTAAAACAGAAGGTGCTAAGAATCACCGAAAGTGCACCTTTAACATTCATTTCTTTCATACCTTCGTGTATTAGTGTATGCGTACTTTTCATGTGTGGCGTGTGTCGGGTGTGCGCGCTCGCGCTGTTTTGTGTACATGAGGGGGGATGGGGCCACACTCAAGAAGGTCCCCATATTTTAATTTTTACAGTAGACCATAATTTTTTGAGTAGTTCCAGATTATGAAGGAGAAGGAAGTACCGGGGGCAACCATGGCAAAACCTTCTCCTTCCTTTGTTATTACCTCTTTTTTTCTCATGCTTTCATATGGTGCATCTTTCTTCTAGCCTTCCCTCGTTTTCGTGTATCTTCGATTATCCATTGTGTTACATTCCCATTTTTTGTCTCTCCTTCCCGATTTTTTGTGTCGGGGGGGGGGGGGGAGTTGGCACAATGAGCCAACCTCTAGGCGCCATTTTGGAACTCCGTTCTGTGGCTGTCATTCAGGGACTCTTTATATGGAAAACTCGTTTTTCGAACTGCATTTTTTCTTACTTGAATGAATTTATATCTTACTGCTTAATTCTTTTAATGACACCTATCTATCATACCAACATTATGTCATTATTCCCAATGGTCACACGACATATCATACCCGAACTATTCCAACTCATTCGGGATTTGACGGGACGAATTGTCAATTATACAGGTTTTGTCCGCCATTTTGAGTTTTTAAATAACATATATCTAACATATTTGGTAATCATCTAAAATGCCCATTTCATTATTTTTAATTTGCTGCAAAGATATTTTCAATCGGTTGATTATAGGCCGACCTAAAGGTCTTTTGAATCAGTAGTCCGCTTTACCAAAAAACCCCTATCCAACGATTCCTCTTTGAATGCAACGGCCCCAACAAGCGAAGTACTCCCCAAATGATGATAATGGTATGTCTATGTTTATGTCAAATCAATTGGTACTCTAACCCTCGTCTACCGAAGGGGGGCGGTTACCACCCCCCCTTCAGTTTTTTCCCCCGGCTTGCTAAAACCCCCCTTTTTTTGGTGCCAAATTATTTAATTAAATTGTCAATTGCCATGTTTCCGCTCCTTTAATCCAAAACAAACATCCACCGGTTATAGTAAGATACAGGGTGATCCCAAAGTGACTCGTAGGGGGGGGGTAACCACTCCCCCTCCGGAAGAGAGTACCAACATGCCTAACACACCACAGAAACATCACAGAACACTTGACTTTTGGTACCACTAGATAGCTATGGTCCCCTCTTCTTTCCATTGATCCCAAAATGAGTCAAACAATGGGCTACATTACGTCACAATTACGTCATAAAGTTTCGCATGTCAGCAAACTAAACTGGCCATTTCCTAGACACACACATGAAAAAAAGCAATTTTCCGCAAAAAATGTTAGGAAATCAGATTTTCATGCGGTTTTTTTACTCTCGTGATGGGATTTGACTAGTTTTATATATGACAACATTTTATCGCTATAATAAGATGTTGAGGTCGCTAAAATTTCGAAATATCAATTTCCATTCCCATACCCTATATTCAGTATTTAAGTACTTTCCTCAACATAATGAAGTCATGTGGCGTCTAATGGGATTTTTAGAAAGAACTTATTTTGGTACCAATGGAAAGAAGAACTCTAAGTATCCTTTGGTACCAAATTTACAGGAATCGGGTGTTTCAGTAACTAAAGCACAGGGTGGGTGAGGTAACCAACCCGCTTCGCAATTTTGTTACAAAAATGGCCAGGTAACGAGTGTTAATAGTGCAAAAGCCCGTGATAATGGTAAGATTCATTTGAAACACTTTTTTTTTCAAGCTGGGTTTATTTTGGCTACAAATATGACAATACTTTAAACCTTAAGAGGTTGTCACTGATACCTGTTCCATGCATAACGATTCTTCAACTTCCTCCAGAACCTGATACATGTATCATTTATTATTTTTTCACTATTTTATGAAGTGGATGAAGGACGTATAACGGTAATGAGGGCATCGATGGTAAATTGTGACTGAATTGGGTGGGGCTCAAAGAGAGTTCTTTATCCTGCATTCCAATAAATGGCCCGATTTTCTTCTGGACCACTACTGATTTTCATTCACTGAGAACGAATGTTTCATTTAATATGGAATCCGTGGACAGAGCAGAAAAAAACCCGACTACTGGATTCAACGACTGTAACTCATCATAACCTAATGATGTGAATGATCTTACAGCAAATAAAGATATAACTAAGGTTTTCCAATGATACCACATAATGTTAGATATTTGTTACTTGAAATTCAAATGGAGGACACAAGCAGGGTACAATTTGGTTTTGACTCACCCTGTCTGATTCCCGTCATTCGTTTTAAAGATATTTGCATTAGTTTCCATGCATACTAGTCGGAATAGCAACGCATTCATCAAATTTTGTCTAAAACCCAATTGGTAATACAACTACGTTTTATCGTTAAAAAATAATCGCCATTAATCATGTAATTGTTGTTAAAATGAACAACAAGTAAAACAGTCATTTGACAGTTTTTGGCCACTTCATTCTTGGTCTGCCCAATTAAACTCGTAGTGTAATCTTAAGTAATTTCAGGGCTTTAGTGTATTTTCCGCACTACAATTGGTGGAATTCAGGGTGTATTTCTGTCTCAATTGCTGTAAATATAAAAGTAATTCACTCTTACTTGTTTTGATATTCCGCAACAGTGACAACGGTCATTCAAAAAGTTCTGCAACATGTAGTTTGGTCTGTCGATCCCCCATCTCATCTATTACAGTTTCGCCGTTCCATACCTACAGGAATATGCATGAACCAGGGATATTTGAATCAATACACAAGCAGGGCGTCCCAGAAATCTACAACAATTTTGGAAGGCCTAATTGCTTTGCTCCAGTTTGTTTTTACATACCTGAATATCTGAGGAGCTTTACCGTTTGCATTCAAAATATCCTTTTTGCATTTGTTGATCAGTTTAGAAATGATTTTTATCAAAGACAATCTTGTGCGGAACCAGGGCAACAATGATTTTAAGGAACGCAATAATGTGTGCAAATGGCATTCGAGTCTCACTCCAGCGAGCCTTTTTAAAAAGACACAGGTTCATTTTCGACAAAATATAAATTCCTTCAATTTGCTCTCAAATGGTGACACGAGACCTGGGGAAAAATCTAACCTACCGCCAAACAACCCCTAACAAGTCAAATGACTGAGTGAGAAAAAAAAAGTCCAGGATGCAGCAATGACGCCACGAAACGAAGACACATATGGGCACGAAATCGACAGCACGCAATGTTAGCGTGATATCCCTGGGTCATGGGAGTGGGGCCCCTGGATCGAGGACAAACCACCAGAGTTTCCGACTTTTCCCTTTCCCTCTTCCCTTATTCCTACAGCCCTCCCAGGGGCCAAAAATACTGTATCACACTACAAAGAAGCCATTATGATACCACGTTCCATGATTTTGGCCTCTATTTTAAATAGTCGGTAAATTTCATCACCAAATGTATTTCTAATTCATTTATTACATGAACACCATGGACTCATAGTATTGACATGTTGATTCTAAACTACAAAGGATTGGTCAACTATAGTGCACGCCAAGGGAATCAACTGTAATGTGTATTTCACTTGAGATTTAACACTATGAACATTATGTTTACAAAATCATTTCGTTTACACATAAAGGTGTTAAAACAGATTAAGAACGGGTATTGATAATTGTATGTAACCTTCTCTAGGAAGCGCTAACAAAGTTAAAGGTGGGTGACCCGATCGACAACCTCGTTCCCCAAGTTTACTCCATCACAATTGAGAATCTGGTATGAGGATTGTTTTTTCATTAGCTAGTGGAAATTAAGACCATCACATGCTTCCTTTTAATGCGGTGAACAAACACTTTGTTTTCTTATGGGCGAACATTGTAAAGGATATTACACGAGTTACTCTCCTTTCGTGGCTGAGAATTGGCTGAGGGGCGAAGCCCCGAAGCCATTCTCAGCCACGAATGGAGAGTTACGAGTGAATATCCGACTTAACACACATCTGGGACGTCACCCTATTGCTTTTTCGCTCCATTATTTTGCACGAATGGAGTGTTTTTGAAGTTAGTTGCTCATTCACAAGATAATCAATTACCGATTAAAGCCGGATAATGTTTTCAAACAGGTTGTAGGAATTGTGTGAATTCAGAGTCTTTAAAACGCAATACTGCCAAAACATTCTGTGATTGTATATGATGAAGATTAGGTCAATATTGATCGCATTTTCAAGTCCCCGCATCAGCATTTCGTACTACAGATTTCATTGGTATAGGTGCGTAGTTGATGTGTTGTCACAGTTTGCTACAGAGTGGGTGTACAGTTATATTTTGATTACTCGTCATTGACTTCATTCCCCTGTTGATCCTATAGCGTAATACTCTATGATGAAATTACCGGGCTAATGTTGTAACGAGAGATACAATTGATATGAACCCGTATCTTGAATTACCAGCTGAATGCACTTGCAACTTGAGGATGCCTTGTATTATGATCATGATTTCGTTGTTCAACAAACTGAAATAAACCTGAATGGTGCATGGATATGAATCCAAATCTGAATCTGAGGGAGTTATGGATTTACCGAAGAATGAGGATCTGTAAATACTGTATCCATAACCCAGATATCCAGTAAATGCCCATGGCAGAATCATAATTCTGGAATATACCGATCGAACTAATGGCTCTATACATGTGGGCCAGATTATCATTCAGCGTAAGTGGTGTTTTTTTTCCTCCCTGGATATGCCAAGGATTAATAGGAACTGGTATAGTGTGAAGGTGCGTGGTCTCGTTTTTTCCTATTAGGCAAAAATATGTCGGCTTTACGCTCGCATACAGGTTTTTCAAATCGCATTTTAACCACTAGTCGTTTTTTAAGGAAAGTTTTTTCAATTTATTTAAACGTGGCCGACTAAAAATGTCGCGGGAAATAGTTTCATACGATACCCCCTTTAAAAATTTTACAGGAGACATTTTTTTTATTTATGACATACACTTACGACACTCTATAACCCTAAACCACAATTTAAAAACAAAAATGGGTAGATGTACTACATGAAAAACCTGTGTAGCGCATAGCTTATTGACCTTAAAGGTGCAACGAGAGATTTTGAGGCACCCAAATATTGCGTCATAATAAGTAATTTCATATAGATTAGATACTCAATAGATATCTTACCTTGTATTTCGCTACAGAAAAGCCCTTAAATAGAGAAAAAAGAGGATTTTGTTTGATTATATTTCAATGTAACATAGGCGATTTTCTATTTGCACCTATACGAAATTAGAAATTCACAATTTTTGTCAGAAACATTTCTCCAGCTTAATCCTTTTAGATGGGGATATTTTTGATGGAAAACCTTACATCAGGGCAAAATCAGTACTGTCGATTTTTAAGGAACGCCTATGTGAAATCTCTCGTTGCACCTTTAATTGGCTCTATAGAAAAGCATGCTTTATCTTCTGTTCGTGCACGACAGAAAAATCAAACATACTAAATTATCATCTTATTACATAAAGACGGCGTATTCAGCTAATATTATTCAATCATGTGTGATTGAATATGTTGACAGGCATTTAAAATAATGCAAAAACTCAGGTTCGAAAAAAAAAATGGGCGCTGCTTCCTAGAAATGTCCTCTTTTTAAAATAAAAAAAAAATGAAATTTTACGTCGCATAAGTTCATATGAACAAACGGAATTCTTGCATATACTTTACACAAATGTTACAGTAGAAAAATACTATGATTATGATTTAAGCTTAGATCAAATAAACAGGGAAACACAAATTAAAACATATAAGTAAAAACGCACAAAAGATACAAAGAACCAGCAAGTTTCTGTTAGATTTTGACAAATTAAAAAACAATACTGAACAAAAATATTTTAGGCCTAAGTACACGATAACAAAAGTTGAAGGAATATTAAATGAAATAAAAGTAGATCAACCATGCATGAAATATAAGATCAAACAAGTCAAATTTCAAAAATTCAACACAAAGAATTTACATAGTTTGAAAAGGTATTGAAATACTCCAAGCATAACAAAATAATAAAAAAGTACATTCTTGTGAGATTCATAACTTACACTAGAAAAAATAAACACAACACACTAACTAAAAAGGAACGAACCAAAAATTAACTCGTTGTATGGGTATAACATCGTTATTTTCATGTGATTTTTATCAAACGCAAATCTATTTCTAATTGTGCTATATTTTAATACCTGCTTTGTATTGTTTTTCCTGCATTGTTTTGCGCGAATGGAGCGAATGTATCCAATCATACGCCATTCGTAAAACTCGGCGAAAGCAGTCGCTTTTTTGAGTTACGAATGGCGTGTTATTGTTACTTTCGCTCCATTCGTGCCAAATAATGGAGCGAAAAAAAAAAAATAGGGTGACGTCACAGATTTGTGTTAATAGTATTGTTTTTTGCTTTATATAACAAAGGCTGGACCGGATTAACTCATTTGGTCATCATCAAAATCTTCATATGAAAAATCGACTGTGAAAGGGTCCACCCATCTTTAGAAAACATTCCGGTCAATGCCCCTGACAAGAAAAAAATTAATAGTGATTGTTGAAAATATTTTATGGGGTGCATATGGACAAAGGGTTGTTTGCGTCATCGCTGGACTGTTAAATCATTGAAATGTCTATCCAAGTCAATAAAATGATCCTGAGTGCAAAACAAACAAGTTTTCAACAGAAAAATAATGTAAGAGTTGGAATTTTTTCCACCGTCCTTCGTAACTTAACTTTAAAGAGACAAAGAACAATGGGTAGGAAGGTGTGGACCAGGCCCGTAGCAGGAGGAATTTATGCGGGGGTGGGGGGGGCGGGGAGGGGGGGAGTGCGGATTTGCCAAGAAGGGACCTTTTGCGCGTACCAAAAAAAAAAAATTTTCGGCTCGCTGCGCTCCGCCGTGACCCAAAATTGTTCACCAGTCCGTATCCCAAATTTTGAAGAGCGGAGGGGGGGGGGGGGGGCGGGGGGGTGAGGGAAGAAAAAAATATCGTCGCAGCGTGAGAAACAAACGTATTAAAACAACGGCAAACGTAATGCGATGCGTTAAACAGCTGCTTAGCTCATTCATATACAATGCACAACAAAAGACAAACTTTTCATGACAACACGGAACTGAAACATAGCAAAGCGGACCTTCAACATCATAAGCGGACCTTCGTCATTTTTGGGGGGTGCGTTCGCACCCTCCGCACCCCCCCGCCCTGGCTACGGCCTGTGTTGGCGTAGTGTATCTTTCCTCGACTTTCACCAATGAGATCTCGCGTTCAAGTACCGTTAGGGGTTCGTTCTCAGCGGGCTTTTGTGGATTTGGTTTCTCGATCCATACTCGTTCCCGCGGGTTGTCAATTGCTTTTCTTCTATATTATCGAGATTCTGTTTTGGTATTATGCTTTCACGGATGTGCAGAGCATCTATTATGGTTTGCCGCACAAGCAGGAGCAAGTTTATAGTCGCGCAGCCGATACCCTCATATTATTTAGGGACCTTTTATTTTGAATGAAGTATACTTTCGTCTAAAAACATGCAGCATTATTATTAGTCAAGTAACAACATATTTTGGTTAAAAACTGAACTATAGTCCGGCCAAAAAATAAGTAGCGGTGCTTCAGTGAAAGAAGAATTTAGCACTAAGAAGCAAATATTGATGATACACATTACATCAACGCTTCCCGTTTTGTTCGTCTATCGTATTTATTTTCTTTCTTCGATGACTTATGATGTTATTTAATACATTTGTGTGTATCAATAGACATTTTTTGGGTGACATCCAATTTATTTTTTTTATCTTTATTTTGTTTCTCTTATTTATACTTTGGTATTCAATTTCCATGTACAAACATCTTTCGAAGACTTAATTCAAAATAGAGTAAAAACCGATTACGTCTGGATATTTCCCATAACGATATTTACAATTGACAGTTTACCTATACTTATTATCTTAATACAGTATTCCTTTCTTCGGGATCATATCCAAAAGGAAATCCGGTTGTGTTATTGTTGACAACATTATACTTTTGTTGAAGTATGTTGTCAACTTCTGTCCAGACCATTTAATTTTTTTAACATTCAAAGAAGAAAGGAAATGTTCAATTATAATCAGCTTATTGACACGTTTCAACAACATTGTTTTACAATTGTCCCTATTGTGAAGAAACACCCTTTGTTTGAATAGATATACTAATATTTCCCAATAATGCTTTTGAGGCGAGAGGTTCTTTCACTGCCTCAATAGTATTTTTCCAACAGTTTTTTCCATGAATTTGGTATTTTTTTTTGTCTCGAAATTGTATTTTCCCACAACTTTGACGATTGGTTTTGTGATATATTCGTATCATTACTTTTCTATATAATGTAGTGGAGCAGTCATTAATGCAAACAAAATAAGTTCAATAATAGAAAACAATATCATTGTTAATAGGAAATATTTTAGTATTTGTGCATACTTTCATATTGCCTCTTTTGATGTAACCGAACGTATATACATAAGCACGCGAGTAAAACACTTATGGTTACTGACATATACGTTGGTCATGGACTGCAGTAAGTCTGGTTTCCAACTTACCATCTATATAAACTGCATATTAAACAAGTCTTGACTGATGCGTCGAACCATCCTCGGGATCAACTCCCTCTTTTAAACTTTTCTCCAGCGCCAAGGCGTTAGAGATAACAGCGTCCGAGTAAGCAAAGCGGCCCGGTAACCTTTTAAAAATATTGTTGTTCAAGTATAAGTTAGAGGTTAGTTGAAGATTTGTCTGTTGTATTCAAGCCAACTCGGAATTACGTGGTGAATGATATAAGTCACCGCCGAATGCCATATTTGAAAAGTAAAAAAATTGCTAATTAGGAGAGTCTAAAGGGCGCGTAGGGCAATTTATCATTGATACTTATGTTGATACAACGACCACTATTAAGCAATTACAGTTAGCAGATAACATTCGGTTAAGATGATCCCATATTATCCAATGCCTTTAACCCATATGTATTGAGGGTAACAGTTACGAATCTACCAATTTTACCACATTCATACACATACACGTTGCTAATTTCATAGCCCCCATCGGAATTCGTTCGACCGGGGACAATTATTCGCCCTACAAGCAAAGTAACATCATGGTTAGTGAGAAACGCACATCTATCCACATTTTTTTTTATCGGGTGGGAAATCAAGCCTGGTTTTTTTTTTGTTGAACAGACCTTCAGCTGTTGTGGTAATCGTTTTTTTTTTTCTTTTTAATGGACGTTGCTACCTGGAACACTTTGGTTGTTCGTAAAATGTTGTAAAACAAAAACAAGCAAAAGCATGGAGATAGCAGTAGGTTTCTTCAGAGGGAGATATTCTGACAATACGAATGTCCCTATAGTTGTACTTGATCGATTGTATGTATGTGCATAACACCATCCAGACACCAGACAAAATCTAAGCCATCTTTTTTATACATCGAGTTTTGGCTTATTCACTTCGCGTGTGATTTTATACTTTGGTAAACGTTATCATATGCACATTGCACACACAACAAAACAACAAACAACATAACAAAAAAAAATTCAAAGTAACATAAATTAAGGAATCTATTTTTTTCACATGATTCATACAAACTATAACAAACAAATAGGGCGTTAACTTAGTCCCCTATTTTTGTTCAGATTTGTTCTTTTTTGGGGGGAAAATAAAAGAATCATTTCTGTGCGCATTTTGTTATAATTCTATGTACAATAACCCTAAAATAGAAAACGGACGGGATTTGGACGTTACTTTTTAACTAATTAGACCCTGAATTGAAACATTACTTCTTCGTGTCAGGTATATGACGTAGTGTTGGAAAGGGGGGTTCGATGTTCTCTTTCGAATTTTTTTCAAATCTGTATTCAGGTGTTTCTGGCTTTTAAAGCTTCAGGTCTAGGACCTGCGTCAAAAAACAAATGACCAAGAAAGACATAGCTCTGAAGTAAACGCATGTTTCAATAGTAACTTACAAAGAATTGATCTTACAAAAGATCAAAAAGGAGCAGCAATCAATATCAAATGTATTTCGATTCTTCACTACATATGCATGCTAGACAAAAAGAAGCTGACCGAAATACTTAAACACAACAATAACAATAATAATTGACACTCAAGACCTGAAATAAAGAAATGAAATCAATTGAGGAGTTGTGTCTTTTTCACTGAAAGCACCCATTTTGCACTTGTCCAAGGGAAGCTAATGCTTCGCATTTCGTGATCCACAACCTCGTACCCCGACTTACCTAAAAAGGTGGAGATTTATATCATCGGAACCTTTAGCCTTAGTAATCCATGTTTACCTAATCTTACTTGCAAATTCGATCGTATCTGTGTACCTAATCTTACTTATTTGAAGGTACACGTAACGCCGTTTCGCCGTACAGTTCCCAAAAGCAAATCGTATACCCAGTACGCCAGCAATTATAAAAATGGCCAGAAAATCCCATGATCATGGAACCATATCTGGATCAGGCATTCAGAAGCATCAGGAAGAAGGTACTTTTTATTTATTAAACCATAACCTTAATTTGTCAAAGGTCAGGAGTCCTAAAAAAAAACCTTCCCACAATTCATCACAAATTGGTTATGCCGATTTCGCTTATTCGGACTAGCGTACATTTGTAAAACTTTCCAGGGAAAGATTAATGATAATTCACTTGTTTATATATCACTCTATTCACTAAGTTTAGTCTAAAATAAAGTGTTGGGCAATAAAGCCGAGAGTTAGTTTGTTAAATTGCCTTCTTATTAAACCCTCGGCTACCGAATGTAGACCACTCTCTTCTATTTTTGGCGCCCTACTAAAACCACCTTATCTGATGCCAAATGATTTAATGTAATTAGCAATTGACATTTTACGCTCCTTAAAAGGGTATTTCGTGATAAACAGCCTCGTTCTTCGAATTACCTAATTATATCATTTAACCGTTGGAATAAGTATAGCAAGTGTGCCTGATCTTAGTTCAAATTCGGTCTACTCTGGAAGTACCGCCGGGGTATAGGTAAGATATATGGTGATCCCAAAGTGATGGATGCGGAAATGGCAACCAACCCTTCGGGAGAGAAGTGTCAACCTGTCTAGTACGACGCAGGAATATCACAAACACTTTATTTTGGTACCGGTGGATGGTTGTGGTCCTCATCTTTCCATTGATACCAAAATGAGTACTTATGCCTAGCATTCGTTAGATTGATATCAAGTTTGCATGTCAACAAACATGTCAATTTTCATAGACACAGTGTAGAATAGGGGGAAAATTAGAAGTTAGGAATATCCGATTTGCATGCGGTTTTTGGTTCTATATACTTGATGGGAAATAACTAGCTTTATATACACAGAGCGTTTTAATACTATATTGTTTTGGAGTCAGTAAAATTGCACATACAAATTAATTTTCAACCCTATAACTAATATATTCATAGTTATTGTAAAAAAGTAGAACCAAAGTTTTAAATCCGGTTTTGTCCCTCTAAACGGAGGTGGCCGGATTCACCTCACACTCGCAGCAACCGCCCTTCCACTTCACCCCATTCAATGCATCCTCCATCCTCAACCCACCCCTCCTACTTTCCTCCTCCACTTGCTTCTTCTAAGTCGTCTTTGGACATCCCCTCCTCCTCAAATCTCCCACCTCAAACTCAAAAGCCCTTCTTAAGTAATGCTCGTCATCCTTCCTCAACACATGCCCATATCAACGTACACTATTCGCCTTCGCCAATCGGTCCATCGCCTCCTCCAAACCCAACATCTGCATCAAGTCCTCAGTCTTCATCCTATCCATCAACTTCACACCACACAACGCTCTTATCATTGCTCTCTCTGTCTTCCTCAGAATCCCCATCTCATTTACGCTCAGACACCACCTCTCGCTCCCATACAGCATCACTGATCTCACACAACTCTTATACACCATTCTTTTCATCTTCAAATGATATCTTTTCCCATGCAACAACTCCCCATATTCCCTAAACTTCACCCACCCATACCTCACTCTAGCTGTCACAGCCACCTCACATCCACCACCCCACTAACCTTGTCCCCTAGGTATGTGAACTCCTTCACAGACTCCACCTCATCGCACAACTTTTCATCTTGCATCTCCCATGGATTCATTTCCCACATTTCTCACACCATACTGAATTTGCTTTTACCCTCTTCCCACACACGCCACATGGGTCTACCTTACTCACTACCACCTCCCTCTCCACCCCGCTCACCAGCACTTTTATGGTGTAAACCCCTGACTGTTCCCAATCCGCCCCCAGCTTAAAAAAACGCGGGCCATGTTAGGAGCGTCCGTATCATAGGTACACGCGGCCCCGGATCAGCTTACACAGTTGAACAAATCCTGACACCACCACAAGCCATTACGAATGACTTGTGGACACGAACGAACGAACGACCAGCACTTTTGTCTTCCCAAGGTTTACCTTCAGACCCTTACTCTCAAAAGCCGCATTCCATTTCCAAAACTTCTCCCTCAGTCCTCCATTGTCTCGCACATTAAAACCAAGTCATCAGCATACAACATCTCACTCATCAAACCTTCTTTTGCACTCTCCGTGACTACATCAATCACAATTGCAAAAATCAATGGCGAAAGTACAGAACCTTAATGCACACCTTCACCTCAAACTCCTAGACCCCACTCTAACTCTTGTCTTTGCTCCTTCATACAAACTCATCACTTCACTGCTCTAACCACTACTTCTGGTATCTCTCTCTTCCTCATCGCCCACTCCATCAATTTCCTCGGTACCCTATCAAATGCCTTCTCAAAGTCTACAAAACACATATACAGTTTCTTCCCTTTAGCTCGATATTCCTCTTGCAACTTCCTCAAGTAAACAATGCATCTATCATATCCTTCCCTGGCATAAACCCAAATTGCATCTCATCCACTTCCACTATCTTCCGAATCCTATTCTCTAGAACCCTCTCCATTGCATGCTCAAAAACAAATCAAACCCTATATGAACACACTCATTGCATCCCCTTTCCCTTTAAAAATTGAACTACCACACTCACTGCCCACTCCTCCGGCATCCCTCCTCCATCTAACACTATCTGACACAACACCATCATCACACCAATCCCTATCTCCCCACTCGCACTAATCATCTCAGCACTCACCTCTGAGGGTCCTCCTCAGTCATGATTACCTCCGTATGCTCTTTCCAGACTCTACCTCTATCTTTCTCAGTGAAATTCAACTTTCCATCACTTCCCTCATACATCTTCCCCCTTCGACATCTCTTCCATCTTTTTTTTTGCATTCACTGTCTTATACACCTTGTTTTTGGATTCTCTCTCAACTCACTCAGCCCTTTCTCTTCCTCCTCCTTCAAAGCCTTCGCAACCACTTTCTTTGCTCGCTTCTTTAGCCTATTATACCTCGATTTACTCTCTTCCGTTGATTTTTTTCTCATATCCTTCAATGCATCCTTCTTTCTCACTATCGCCTCTTTCACCTTTGCATTCCACCACCCCGTATCTCTCCTGTCTCTCCTACCTTTCGTTTTCCCACACACTTCATCACATGCCTGTAACACCCCTTCTTTAAAGCACCCGTCAAATCTGAAACATCAGTCCCAACAAGCTCCCCAACTCGCCTCTCAAAATTCTTTATTGTCTCTTCTTCTTTCAGCTTCCATACTTTCCTCCTCTCATGCGCTACCTCCTTTTTCACCTTCCTCTTATCCACATCCACAATCACCAACCTGTGGTTTACTTATAGTAAAATCGTAATGGGAATGTTTGTACTTATCTTGATACCAATGGAAAGAAGAAACCGTTAGCTATACTGTGGTGCCAACTGTATAGGAATCTGATATTCAAAAAGGAAAATCGAAGGAGGGGTAGTAACCACCCCTTAGGATGTGTTATTACAAAAATGGCTCATACCGTATATCGTTGCTGTTGGCGGGAAAACCCTCGTATGTGCATTTGACTGGAATGCCCTGCACAAGAAAGATTTTCCTTTCTAAATATATTTAGATAATTATTTTCTCCAGATTCTGAAATAAACTGCCATATGATTTACTATCATATTTGGCTTGAGATTTAAAGTGGAACCCGATGTGACCAAAATGCACAACTGAGGTTTTAACACTGGAGCCGATTTTTTTACATAACGTGTTTTTGCATTTGACCCTTTTTTGATTTTACTACAGAGTGTCCAAAAAGGTGGTGCAACAGATAAACTCCGATTTTCTCAAAAAACTATTAAAGCTGTGAATCCATTTTTCATGAGGAATATGTAAAATTAATACTACTTTGTTTAATTTGTGCAAATGCCATGACATTTGCCCACACAAACCGAGATATTTAAGATGTATCTGGGGTTTCCATCCATTCCAATGACATTTACACAGTTAGTGATTTGGTACTCAGATAGATTCACTGGCTCAATCCTGTGACTTGACTTTAAAATGATAACCTAAATAACCTGAATGTGATCTGGCTACTATATATAGAATTAATAACAAGAACAATATAACTGTATCGAACACCTAGCTTACATAAATCTAACAATAATAACTTTAAGCCCTGACAATACTTATTCTAAAGGGATTACCTGTTGAAATATTTATTGTCCGGGATGGGATAGAATGCATGTAAATTGAACAGATTTAAGTAATGGAGGTTTATGAAATTTTAGATTCAAGTCAATTGTTAAAGTAGTGAAATTAATCAATAAATACAGCTGTATTCGCTTAGCTTAGGTTTGAAAATGAATGGCATGTTCCTCACTTGCGTTATTTATATATATACTAAAATCTATATATATATATCTCTATATCTATATATATATATACTCTATATCTATCTCTCTCTATATCTCTACTATCTATCTTATCTATCTCTTCTATCTCTTATATATAACTCTCTCAATGTAATATATATATATAAGTTACACCAGTTTTTATATTTAGCAACATGCTATTTATCACAAAAACTGTACCTGTAGAGATAACCAAATAGACAATAAAAACAAGTTTTGCTTTTTGTGCTATAATAATATGGTTTACAATGCGTCTTTAGGCTTCAATCTTTGCAATGTTTAATATTATTTCCAATGCCTATTAATAAATCTTTAATAAGTATTAATAAAGCTAAACTAATATCGGTAACCTTTGTTGTTCTTTCCGTTGTTAAGATTTATGGTATGCCATGAATACCGCAATACATTCAATGTGTTGGCAATCCGCTCACCATACAAGCAGAACAGACAAATGAGTTAACTTGTAAATCCTCATTGGAATGGGTGAAACAAATGTCTTTAATTCTCTAGCTGCGTGTGCGGATTGTCATGGGATGTGCACATTTATACAAAAGAGTATAAATTAATATCCTTCATGAAAACGAAATTCACAACTTCAGTAGCAGTTTTTCGAATTGGGAGTGTTTCTCTGCTTGTGGCACCATTTTGGACACCCCGTATGTTGTTTGTTCCCGTCCCCAGCAACGATATGCTTACTTCTTCTTTTTCTCATTCTCAAATAGATTTACAAAGGCATTGTTGTGTGGTAGGATCCACACAAACGCATGTTAGTAGATTACTGAATCCTTACTTCATTTTGGAAAGGATTTACATAGCAGTACACCCTTGCATGTCAATTATTTTTTTAAATAGGCGACCAGAGATTAGCTCAGAATCAATATACAAATGAAAACCCCCTCGTTAAGTATCTAGTCCGATCTTTTTATACTATTTTTTTAAATTCAGGCAAACCTATCAACAAAACAATTTAAATATTTAAAATGCTGCAATGGTTTAGATATAGCTATAAAGCAAAATATTAAATATGTATAGAACAACATGTGCGATTTAACAAATCTTTTCTGTGCATGTCATGCAACGGAAACATTTCTCAGGCTTGCTTCTGATGCCAACAAGTAAGATTTGACGAGATGAAGTGGGGGAACGAGGCTGGTAATCGGATCGCTCACCTTTAATGAAATTATAATATAACATTGGTTACTTCTTCTACTGAAGTGTTACATTTTAGACGTTAAATTTCTTTATGGCAATAATATCAATTTCTTACCAGTAAAGGCTTTGATAGCGTCTGCGTCTCTCCCGTCATCCCCCATCCAACTCCCCTCTCCATATCGACTCTCCAATGTGACTTCATTGGTAAAGAACGCATACTCTCCATTCATCATGCCTAGGTCATAAGCATCCAGCAGAAAACTTCTGACGTCACTTCCATAAGCACATATAATGAATACTAAAAAGAAAGAGAGAAAAACATAATACAGACGTGAGTTACAGATTTGTATGGAGAACGTTGTTGCCACAGATACGTCGAAACAGAACCTCGTAGTAAAAGTATGCGACACTCAACAATTGCTTCATCGAGGTCTCGCTTTATTCTGTGCAGTCTATAGACTACAGGCCAGGGACGTAGGGGACATACAAGTAAGTTACTAGTCTAATACATTACTCCGATTTGGTAGTCACAAAATCGTGAGATACACAGCTATAGACTGGTTATGTAGCTTTGGCGTGTAACACGAACCTGAAGTAACGTATTTGCTAATCTTAAAATCGGAAACTGTCCATTTAAGAATGAAATGAAATTTAAGAATGAAATTGTTTAATTTCATCATAAAGCGAGTTTCACAAGGAGAACTATCTCAGTTGCAAATCAGAGAAACATGTTATACATTGGCATCAAATAAGCATACATCAAATAATTCAATATAATTCTAATACTATGTAAAGTTCAATATTCCAGTGAAATAAAACAGTTACTCTTATTTCAGTTGCATGTTTTTCAAATAGCTGTAAAAAATGAAAACCTGTTCATGGCTATGATTTAGAACGCTTACACTCAAAACGAAAAATTCTGTACATCCATCGCTTTCACAATTCAATTCAAATCAAAGATAGAACACTTGTAATTGATTGCATCAGGAGCATTCAGTGGTAATGATTGTTATTATATTGCTTCGGAAGTTAAATTGAATTTCCATTCTGGAATATTAAAACTCCCACAATCAAGTACATATTTTCTTTTCTAAATTGAACGCCTTCATCGTATTGATTTGAAAATAATATTTGATCTTTTATGGTAAGAATGATAATATTTTAGCCAGTACAATATTAGAATGTGTGGTGAACAAACAAGCGTTTACAACCTTAAAAAGACCTGTAGTCTGTTAAAATGGTGACAAAATTAGGAAACCTTTACAACAGCAAATGGAGGAGGCAAACACAATAAACGGCACCACATCAGGCTGTCGCACACATCTCGTCATAATTAGATGCTAAGCCAAGTTCCAAAGTTGTATTAATATTATTATTCCCTCCCATTGCCCTTTCTTCGTTTTCATTTTGACATTCTCTTGGTCCTTTCTTCCGTCCCTTCTTCCTCCTCTTCCTTAAATTTTCCTTTCTCTCTTCCCATCTCTTCCCCCTTCTTTTCACTCCCTTTGCCGACCCTGTATGGTAAATGCCATCGGGAAAGACTCTTCCCCAATCCAGTGTTACGCTACAATCATACGCTTCATTTTGTTCTAGAAACATATAACAATCATTCCGAGTTAATCAATAATGCAGACAACCCATATCAAACTAAATTCTGTTAAAAATATGAACCAAACGAACCTCTTGAATGCTTCATGGCAGATCGTAGTAATACTAATTCTTTGTCTCTACCTTCAGGGCCTGGTTCAAACACTTGATAATCTGCAATATCTATTCCTACCCTTTCTAGTTCCTGTCGAATGGAAACCGCAATCAGAGCGTGCAAGCGATACGAAGAGAACATTACAGAGACCCTTTTAAATTTGAATTGTTTCATCAGTTCGAGAAGGAATGGCGCTGCTTTCGTTTTAGCGTTCGTCGTTCTAGCCATTGTCGGATATAAGTTCTTGTTTGTTAATCTATCACTGGTTGATCCCCATGATACCATTGGCATGCTCCAATTAGCTGCTAACAATCCTGCTGGTTCTGCAACAATGCTACATCCAGGCCCAATGAAGAAATCTACACGAGGAAATCCGTAACCAAAGTACATGGCTGGAATTAATGGCAAACCAATGTTATCAATGCAGTTGGTATCAGCCCACGTCCAGTTCAGCAGATGACCCTTGATGCGAAGTGTTGGGAAAGAGGTCCTGGTGGCATTCGTTATTGCTTTGTTGATATCTTCAATTGCAATACTCGCTGCTCCGAGACCACCGTGCTTTCCAACAGCAGCCCATCCATCCAATGGTAACAATACACCAGCCATGAATGTCTTACAAACACTGGTTTGTATTGCGTGAATGAACATCAGCATTTTAAGGATACCCTCCATGATATTTAGTTCACATTTAGTCGAAACTGAACTCGATACTAGCTACGGCATGGCAATAACTGATGGCAAGTAATAGAATTCCTTTGATTTCTAGTAATCAATTGTTTGTGTAACAAAATGTACGTGTAACAAAATGTAAACGCGTTATTAATTTTGGCCCTCACCAACAGTGTTGCAAAGGCAACAATAAAGTGTAATTTCATACTACAAGTTGTTCACACTAGAATTGTAGTTATTATTACAACATATAGTTCAAAATTCCTGCAGGGTGCGCCAGGAACCACAGAAGAATATTAAGGAGAGTGAGATAAAGAAGTGTTACCGCGGAATTAAAAATGGAGATATTTTGAAAGGGAAGTAAACATTTAGTCAACTGTATACAACGAGATTAGGCCCAAAGATCAAAAGGGTTTATTTACGTCTACTCTCGGTAAAATTGTGTAAAATTGTTTCATTTGAACTGTGAACTATTGTGAATAAATGTGATCGGGCTTCCGATCTTACTCTCCACCCGAAATCCCCAAGTGCCACCTGTAGACCCAGAAAATGTAAAAAATCCATGGTCAAAAGCGTTTCATCTTTTCCAAAAATGAACATGTGAAATGAAAAAAAAAACAAACATGTGTTTTACTTTCTGAAACTGACTTGTTCGGCATTTTTCAAACAGGAAAAAAGCGCATGAGAAATCTGGTAAATGAGTGGATTTTTTTCAGCTAACATGTTTTGTCTCGGACAGTAAATTCAATTTTTCAAGGTTGACTTTTAATTCAATAACATTTCTTTACGTAAGCGATGCATCTGTTAGCTCTCGGATAACGCATTAGAATTTCATTTCATATACAAAGAGAGTAAAAATTGGTTATTTTTAAGATATCATTTTTAATTAACACATAACTTATAACAAATTCGAGGCGCACTAAAAGTCCCACTAACACCGCAATGTTTTTTTAACTCTTTGAATAACATTAATTAAGCTTAGAAGAATTGTTAAAAGTTGACAAATTTGGTAATTTATCAACCAAAGAACTTTCTTCAGTCGGAACGTATTGCCAACATAGCACATAAAATTGACATCGATACTATTAGATCGTCTCACAAAAGCACATGGAGATTAAGATGGATTATAGTCAAATTATCTACATTAAAAGCTACCAAATATAGATTTAAAGATGGCAGATTCTTAAATTAAAATTGACTTAAGTGATATATAACACGCATACCAACTAAAAGCAATCTCATTGTCAAATTGTCAAACGCTAGTGCTGTACAGATGGATATGAATCCACCAGCCCTATAGACTAACATAGCCTTATTATCACTAAAAGGCGTTTATTATTGGTTAATATACAAATTGCCAGAAACCATTTTGCTTGATATGTTTAATAGAAAGATGGGTTTCCCGTGTTGCTTACGGAAACAAAAAAGTTTGCATTTTGTCAATCTGTACCAGACAAAAGAAACAACAGCAGCTCGGAAACCTTCCCATCATGCATAGGGCGATTGGAACATGGCGCTGCCAACACATGGAACCTCCATAGGAAATATGTGTCAAGCAAAATAACAAACCCTGTGCTATGTAATCAAGCGCCAAGAAATTTTAATGAATATTCTTAAGGGGTCCTTAATTAATGAAAGGCATACAGAGAATTATATCCATAGCGCACGACTGCTT
>JAMKCH010007325.1:0-31173 GCA_023653785.1 Ophioderma brevispina | reverse complement strand
GGTTACCCAGTATTGTCACTGTGGACTGATGAGACTGGATGCACCTATTCATATCATATCAATGAAAGTAATACAAATGAGATCACAACAATTAGAGTTGATTATGATGACATAAGTGAGTACATGAATAGTTACCAGTTTGTCACTGTGACTGGTATGATACTGGTGCACCTATTCTATTCATCTTATGAAATAATCAAATGATATCCACAACATTATTATAGTGATTATAATAATAAATAATAATTAATAATAGTATTAATAATAATACTAATAAGAATCAGGTTTTTATATAGCGCGTATCACGTAACGTCTCCAGCGCTGTTTGCCTATTATTATTACGCCTCATAAGAAAATCGTCACAAATCATTGGCTCTCTAGGGGTGCGGCCAGGCGCCAACAATATCAGCACTTAGCTTTAATATCCCCATAAAATGGCAACTCCCCAGATTTCTTTGGGTCGTTCGAGGCAATTGAGATTAAGTATCTTCTTGCCCAGGGACACAAACACGTGGGCAATGGCGGGGCTCGTAACTCGCGCTTACTGATCACGATGTCCTGCCTTTGCCCAATAGACCCACGTGGCTCTCACGTGTGTCTAGTGAAAAATCTTATGATATATGATGAGTACAGGCATAGGTTTACCCTTTATTGTCACTGTTGACTGTATGATACTGGTTGCAACTATTCCTATCATCTATTGAAATAACAAAGGATATCCAACAGTATTAGAGAGTGACTACTAATCGTTATACTCATTGAGTACATGAATAGGTTTACCCAGTATTGTCACTGTTGAATGATGGATGCTGGATGCACCTATTCATATCATCAATGAAGTAATCAAATTATATCACAATATTATTAGGAGTGATCTTGATACATTAATTGAGTACATGAATAGTTTATCCAGGTATTGTCATTGTTGATGTCGGTGTGATGCTGAATGCATTATTCATTTTTTGCAATGACTAATTTGATCACTAATCAAGCTTTTGTGAAAATCTTTGACCCCCTTTTGAAAGAAACGTCCAAAAGCTATTGGCGGCACATTGTATTCGGGCTATTGATATGAAATTGTATCGATTAAGCCCAATTATTGGTCGAGCTATGAGTTGCAAAAATATGGGCGGACGCAGTCGCTAGACCAATTTAATATTTCATAGCGGAGACCAATTAATACATGAGTAAATATCAATTTTATCATTATCATGTTTTGGATCCAACATTTCCCCACACTTGGATCCCTACAAACATAATGGCCCATATTGGGGGTTCATACTTCATCGGCAGACGGCGGCAGACGCTAGTCTTTCGCACATCTTTGCGCGCTGAGATATGAACATATGCATTGCTAAAAACATGTTCGAAAGGCTAGCGGAGTGCAGGAGTATGCCGATGAAGTTGAAACCCACATTATGTTGTTAATTTGCAATTTCTTTCAGGGATTAGGAACACTTCTATAGCACAGGGCTATTCATTGCACAATCTTGTTTTGTGTATTCTAATCTCAGAATACACATTGGAAATAAGATACCCAGACATATTTTAGTCAAATATTAATTTTAAAAAAACAGAATGCATCGTTTATATATTTTAATATTTATTATTCCCTAGGAATTCAGTTAAATGTTACTTTGAGCAGATTAAATAATGGATTAAGAAAAATGTAAATCTCTACGTACCCGTCTTGTTCTACTTACCTCCGTCTCCCCATGTCATTTTCCTCCTTACGCAGAAATGCTGGTGGGAATTCCCAATGGATGGATTAAAGTTTGTATATCTAATAAGTTACGTCTCATGGTCCGCTTACGGTGTCTGGATGTCGGACCGGACCGAAAAATCTTAGCAAAATGACAGTCACTGGTTAGGTCCGGGTAGGTCACGGTTCTGGTAGGGGGCGGCCAGCTCATCTGCATATTGAGCATAACCCCCCTGTTTGAAACCCTGTATTTAGACTTTTGGGCACCAATATAATGCGATATTTAAAGACATTGATAGATATGTTTGAAGAGAAACAAATTCTGAGTAGTTTTCCGAGTATTTAGTGGTCATATAGTTGACACCAAAGGCTCTTTCAATGTTTTCACAATGATAAGCATGCACTACATTACGAATTCCCGAAACTTGATCAATTACAGTGATATGGTTTTGCAAACCAGTAAACCATATATCAAACCCATCCTATTTGGATATACAAGTATGCCATCATTGAAGCAAAATGTAAAAAATTGCCTTCCACTCACTCTTCTTGAGTAAGCGATGATGGAAGTCGTGCCTCTATGAAAAGGTGTGTTATTAGTGTAATGCTTTATAGTGATTCGATTTTCAATGTTCATAAGAAGAACAAAATATTACGCCATAACAGGTGTTGTTGAACACGTTAGAGTCGTTTCCAATTTCTTCATAGGTTTTCAACGAAATGTGAAGTGCTCTCTTCAATATGTAAATAAAATATTCTGTAAGATTTCCCTTTTAAAATTTTACAATGAAATTCTTACGAATTAAAAAAAAAAATACAACACTTAACGTATGTGTACAGATCTACACACTACAGATTTTGTACTCGATAGTAAGGGGGCCGCACCACAGCGAAAATCCTGTAGGAAATTTGTCTTGTTCATACCAGCCATTGCTCTCGTTTTGATACAGTATGCGGCGACTCAAGAGCCGTCGTACAACACGACCCTTGTGAACAGATGGAGCTATTGTTTTTGTTTTATTAAAAGCAATATTAGCACCTTTTTTTGGAAGAGCGCCCCCAATTTTTCAAAAAAAAAAATGAGATTTTTACACGGTTGCATTGAACTGGCTAGTAAACTAACTATACCTGTGAATGGTTAAGCTCGAAAAGGTATGTGTGTCACAAACGACGGAATTTTGTAATTAGAATTAATATTATCCGGGGATCCTGTGGGGAAAAGGACTTTCAATGTGAAATAGCCGGGAAATAGCGCCATGTATGTGTCTACGCTCGCTCATCCATTAGTTGTTTGATTGGTTCAGGAAGTCAAGTTAGAGGTTATCTTCTCGAGGTGGACCACAGTCACTCATGGACGGACATAACGTTAGCATTTCCAGCTCTTGCGTTATTTTCTAAGTCCAATCTGGGATACCAATTCAAATTACAAATGCTTATTTATGATAATACGCATTTCTTAGCATTCGGAGTTTCGCAGGTATAGTTTCTTAGACAATTACCAACCTAATGGTGCCAAATATAAATTTGAAAATGGGGGCGCTCTTCAAAAAAATGTGCCATATTGCTTTAAATTGGCGGTTTTGGGGGGTTCGGAATGTGGCTTAGTATGCCTAAAAATAAATGACCGTTTTTGCAAAGAATAGTTTTGTGGTTGAATCGCAAAACTCGCGATGCTGTGGTTGTGAATTCCAGCAAAATATTTTAAAATGAGCAAAATGTTGTTGAAGATAATGTTTTGTTTTACAATGGTTCTGCTGTTAATTATATTAAGATTTAGATCATGTAAAAAAATGTCAAAATTAAAACTTCTCTTCGAAAACAATCGTAGATCAGTAAATATGAATGATCAGTATCATGAAACAACGCCTTTCAGATAGAGCGATTTGCATAACATAGTGTATTAGATTCAGACTACGGATTCAAGGGCTACAGGTTCGAATCTCCGCAAAACGTTTGTTTGATTTAATCATTGTACATGTAATTATATTTGCATTAAGAGTAGTAAGAATCAACTATGAAATCAGCGAAAGTAACAAAAATGCGCGCGCATAGACTGTTATGACCTTCTAACCCTGAAGTTTAGAGCAGAACAACGAACTACAGCTTCAATACGAAAGTTTTCGCTGTGCGCACAGCAATGATTTGGTGTACCATAAATAGTTACAATCTGGTCTACCCCCTTATCCCTTTTAAACGCGCATTTCGTGATTCTAGCACATTTATGTTTGTTTATGAATTACTAGATATTCCCAAGAAAATGTTATTTCCAAATTTCAGTTGATTGGGATGTTGAGTTGTGATGAGCGAATTCGTTGCATTGTGCTGCCCCATGCATAGGCCACTGTGTTGTAATACAAAATTACGAATTTCTTCTAAAATAGATCGAATATGCACGTAAGATTAGACACACATAGTATACTTGGGCCAACGGTTTAGATGAAAAATCTCAATTTCCTTGAGGTAAATCGGGGGACAAGGCTGTGGATCACGAAATGCCCCTTTAAATGCAATGCCCATTTCCTACGTTCGCACCAGTCAGGCACTAGGGTCCCGGCAGGGTCCTTTGTAACGAAGGAGCGCGTGGAGTTGATTTGAACAACATACTCTCGGAAGAGAATTTGTAAGTGTTTTATTTTTCTCCTGTTATTTGCAACAAAATTTATATAAATAACCTGAATTTCTTTTTACGGAACTAATCGGCACTAACGGCACTCCATCTACTTGGCTAGATAAGCCAAACATAAGCGTATCTATTATCTATAATACCGTTTGATTGTTTGTCGTCATACATGTCTACATAGCAACCACTTCTTTTTATGATGTCACAAAATAAATTTGTTCAAATGCAGAACATTGCGGTAGATTCGAGTCAGCCTAGGGGTAAAATTCATAATTAAGTCGAGATACCTTATACGCATATACACGGGATACCCCACCCACACACACTACTACTCACTAGCGCCTCATCCCCTAACGAAAATATGCGCTCTAACATCGGAATGAAAGTATATCGTTTCTTCCTCACCGACCTCAGCGTAATTATCCATAGAGATATCAAATTCCTAAATGGCCTCAACAAGTTTAATACGTTAATACGCGTCATCGGCGTGAGGATATCAGTTTATCGTAAATGAACAAACACCGTTGCTATGTTTGGCCAAACGATCGTGATGAGACAGTGTCTCAAATCTAGGCTGACATATGATTTAAGTATTTGGAGAGCCAATTGACAACAACACATGACGTGTCAAGTGAACTTCCCGTAGAGCGGATGATGTCGACATCGTGCGATGAATGGTTTTCGTCCAGTCGTTTTTTCCGAAGAGCGGATGTCGATACAAATAAAAGTGTATGTCATCATGCTGAGATATCTTATCTGGCCAATTATAATCTCCTGAGAAGTAACATGAGCTAAACCTTATTATGTCGACATCCGTTTTTTTTCTAGGGGGATGAGTTGAGTTGACGAAATATTTGACATATATTTTTGGGAGAAGCCGTTATAGAAGTAATTAAAGTCCGGCTACAACGGTAAAGAATAGAGCGCTCAATTCAGTTGACTCTTTACGCAACATTAGTTTCACGCTTTATTCCGTTATCGTCTATGGAGCCCCGGACTGTGGCTCCCGCCGGACTATATCTGCTTTCACACCGGTTCTGCATGATAAATTGATCTCACTGTTTCCAGAATCTCTAAGATTTGAAGGATGTTTAGTCTCTTGAAAAAATTCCAAGAGCGACTAAGGATTGGTAAGACCGCAGAACACAGATCTGGTAACATGGACCACTAAGAGTGTTCAACTAACAACATCTTCAACAGACTATTAATTAGCCACAGGATATATACAATTCTTTTGTTTGGCACTCATGGAATGTAGGCAAACTTCTATAATCAACAACGTGTAGTTGCACAGTTCTTACCAATATCGTCATACTTTATTCTTTTTCAGAAGTCATCGAATATTCTTGTAAATTTAATTTTGTACGTATGAAATAGTTTTAATAAATGCAGCAGCTTAATAATATTGCTCTACTGTATTTCTGGAATACCATCTGGCTATGAATGTTACCCAACCTTTTCATGGTACTTTTGAATAACGTGTAACAAACCACTTATGTTGGAATATTTATAGACGCATGTTGCGGTTTTTGGCACACTGCGTGCAGGCAACATATGTCATGTTGTCTAATATGAACGGTTCTTTAATCATGAAATGATACCATGATATAAGGATGCTACACCTCCATATGCTATCTATGAACTGCTTTCAAATAGTGGATATAGTTTATGTTACTTACAATCTTGCTTAATATTAATGTTGTCACATGGTTAGCGAGTTACGAAAGAAAAGAAAAGAGTTTTGTAGATAGATGGCTAATTCATGGTTCGTTTACAGATTTGCCACTAGGCATTTCAACCAATTGGCATGTACTTTGAATCTATATCATGTAAATTACTATGACTGAATATAGTCTCATACCTATAGAAGAATAATAAAGGACATTATTAATGATATTGTCATCCAGCAAAAGATAATCAAGATCACAATTTAATTATCATGATCTACTACCTATATTGAGGGATTATGCTTACGTTAAAGGCGGTTTCTTTCCGTCATGCATTGACACCCTCAGTTTAAAAACTAGTTTCCATTGGCTCTGGCTTGGACCTTTAAACCTTGCGAACAATAACACTTTACAAGCGTCCTAAAAACCACGTTTTTTGAAATCGTGGTAACATTTCTCGTAAATTTATTAGTTTTCACCACACAATGATCCCAAAGTTTGAAAGAGTTCTTTTTGGATAAGTCTCGTACAACTGACCCCCCCCCGGTTCGAACATTAGAACATTACTGGCTTGTATTCATAGGTCCTAGGATTTTCAAAGTGGAGACCTCCACAATAGTTTTATACACAATACACTATCACACACCGTTATAACAACACACACATTTTTTGTTGAATTCATAAAAAAATACCTTAATTATGGTAAATGACTAGATTCCTATGTTCGCCACTCAGCGTACAGCACTTTAATGTTAAACGAATAAATGTATATTTGTGTGACATACATTGAATGCAAGAACAGATGATGCAACGAGAGATTTTGAGGCACCAAAATATTGGGTCATACTAGTCATTTCATATAGACTAGGCACTTAATAGATTTCTTATCTTGTATTTGGCTACAGAAATGTCTTAAAAGCGAGAAAAAAGGTGAGTCTGATTTGCTTATGTTTCAATGTAAAACATAGGCTGAATTTCGCATTTGCTCCTATACGAAATTAGTAATTTCACAATTTTTGTACCAAAAAACACTTCTCATCTTAATAATTTCAGATGGTTTTATTTTTGAGGGAAAGCTTTACATCAGGGCAAAAATTAGTACTTTCGATTTTTAGGGACACCGGATATGTGAAATCTCTTGTTGCACCTTTAATGTGTGCCTTAACTAAACGCACATAAATAGGAATTCAGGCGCAGAAATAACAGCTGTTATAATTTTACATATAGTGTAAATGGAAAGAGTAAACGGAGCTTGTATGGCAATGTATCAACAAGATTGGCTTGCATTTGGGAAACACATAGATATGGTTCAATATTCAATATTTCAGCCAGAATCTGGATTTATTGTCTACAAAGAAATCAGTAAATACTTGAGACGTACGGTATAAATACGACTTCGGTATTTAGAAAATATCTTAAGCAAGATCAGGAAATATACCGGTTTGGATATCTTTATACAAGCAAAAACACTTGATTACCGGATGAACACCTATTTTATAAAGTATATGCAAAGTATTTTATCCTTGTTGTTGGGCTGATATTTCAAATGAAAACCGATTGGCCAGAGAGAGAAGGGGAGACGGAGAGAGAGAGAAACATGGGAGAGAGACGACAGGATAAGAAAAAGTGGCGTGATGAGCGGGGGCGCTCCTACTCAGAGCCCTTGCCCACCCGCGCCAGCCTCGCAAATGAACTGACCGTTTGTACAGTGTCTATGGAGAACGACCCAAATTCGACCCCTCAGAAAATGCCTCGGCACCCCTTCTGGAGAGACAGAAAAGGAGGAAGAAAATTTGAGGTGATTGTTATTTACCGGAAAAAAGGGCCAAGAGTACTTCGCGAAAAATGGTGTTTGATCGAAGGGTGTTTTTCTACGCCAAAATGGGTGCCAAACGTATTTAGGGGGCGGTCTCAGGCGTAAATGATAAGAAAATAAATTTAGTTCTGCTCTATAGACAATTAGAAGAAAGACACTATCAGTTATTTGGTAAATAAGCAAATCGAAAAATCATCGAAAATCAGATATTTTGCATGTACTAAAAATAGCAGGATCCTAACATACCCTGGGCAATGATATAGACGCAGAAGCATCCTGAATAAGAACAGATATCGAGATTTTAGTCATACATGTCCGAACGGACACTTACTAGCAACACGTAATTGAATGGAGTTATCGTATCTTGGAACACCACCGTTTTCTTCCTTTTCGCCATCCTTTTCTTTCAAAGTATAAGTCAGCTGGAAAAGTAACTAGGAGGAATTAGACAGACTTAATCGCTTCACTTGAAGTAGTTCGCGACAAATTTCTAAATATTTTTCAAATCACTGATAGTGTCTTTAAGACTATAGCACCCGTGGCGTTTGGACATGTAAGGACATAAAATATAGAGAGAACAGACGATATCAGCAGTCATATACTTCCTATTTGTTAAGTTATATCAAGTACTTATTACACTGAACAACATTAAGTACGCTTGTCTGTCACAGAAAATAAAAGGGCGTCGTTGAAGGCTACAATAATATTAAATTAACAGCTACTTGAAAAGTGTTGTTTTTCTTCCTCGTTGAATTCTGACAAAATCCAATTTTAGAGTCAGTGTAAATAACAAGCATTAAAGAGCTATTATGGAAGCAGATTTTTTTCTGTTTAGAGCAAATGGTTAAAATATAATTAGACGTACGAAAATAAGTGCCACAACCTGAAAATAATTCAAGCAAAAGATTTTTAAACAGAATTTGGTAGTATTTGACATTTGAAATAACATATTAAAGATCTAAGAAAATCTACAAACAGAAAGCAGTGGAATAGGAGGGCAATATTTACACAGGAGTCAACATTTCAAAAGGGTCAGAATGTGTAGAACAATACACCAATATGTTATCACGTTTCAACGATTTCAAAAAGTATTGTTTTCCTAATCTGCGGTTTGTGGTTCGATATTTATAAGGCAAAATATCTTCAAGGTCACAATAGGGTAAAATTCCGAATTTCAAATTGGATTATTTTAAAAATGGTATCAAATTGTTCGTTTAGTTGTAAAAAATAACAAACACATTAGCTACAATGTCTATGGTATTGGGCCTATTGGATATTACAAGTCTGAAAGTAAGTAAGGAATTGAACAGATTCAGCAACATGATACAGCAAATGATTAAAGTTCTGCAAATACTGTTACAAGAGTGCTCGATGGTAAGTGCCAGAGCGTACATAATAAATACAGAACAAAATAAACGGTTTTGAGTTATTTCATAGAATCGCATTTTTGTCTGACGAGTGCAACATTTACGTTGTACGAAACTAACTAGTAATAAAAGTGCAATAACTCAAAACCGTTGATTTGTTCTGTATTTATTATATTCTGTATTTATTTTTATATATAGCAGAGATGTGGCTTGTAGTACGACGATGGACCTCCATTCGTGAAACAAATGTATTATAACTCAACATATATCGAAATTTGGGAGGCTTGATACCAAAAGCTGAGTGCCCTGGGATTTCATCTCTGCGATACCGGGGCATCCTATTCCAACAACTATATGATTGTGAATGATTTTCATAATGGATTCCCTCATGTAGCACTAGCGGTAAACTACAGTGATTGTAGGTATTAGATGGATTCTCGCGCGTAACTTAAGTACTCAATTCCATTTCAAGAGATTTCTAGTTGTGAATATTACATAAATTCTTGCGTGTAATGTCAATGAATTATTCCACCGCTCGAAATCACCGGATTCACATTGCCGTGAGATTCTTGTAGAATTTAAGACATTGATATAGAATGAAAATTAATATCAAATGTAAGAGATTGTTCCTTCTCTTCAAATTTTGATCAAGTATGTAAACAAGATACAATACCAATGACAAAGTTACCCCGCGCCATTCTCTGGTAAACATTCACCGACGAGTTTGTAGGCGAGAACAAATGCATGCAGATTGACTCGCAATATAGAGCGTGTTATTCCAATCGATTTTTCAGTAAAATCAAATCTTGAGATCTATCGTTAGATTTTCCTTGTAAATGGACGACATATGTATGTCCTTGGGAACATAACAGGAACTAGCAAAGATATCAACAGTTCCGCGACAGGTGCATTTCAAACAAGTTTTATAATAGCGACATGCGTTAACGCCTCTAACCAAGACAACCGCACGAAGTGGGAAGTCGCAGTACACTCTAACTGAATAGGCTTGTGTATTCACATGTTAAGGTTTTAAGACGGCCCAACTGCTTCAGGTGTGACAATACAAGCGTCGATAAATATATAGAAAAAGATTTCTTGAAATATTTTGACAGAAAAAGTAAGGAGTAATATAAACGGGGAAGTGCAAGGAGAAAAGCGGAAGAAATACGAAAGAGGAAGACCAGAAGAAGATAGAAGTACGCGAGAGACATTCGTGGAAAAAAAAACAAAAAATGAAAATGAAAAAAAAAGACGATAACATATCTACGTTTATGCACGCCTTCCTATAGGTTGGAATATGCAATATGTAGACAATAGGAACTTGTTAATTCTTTTAACCTAACTCCTGAGATCTATCACCTTTCTTAGAGAATCTCTAATTGCTTCATTGCATAACAAAACTTCTGAGTAACCAATCAAAATAGACGTTCTATATCTGTATGCACCTTTTAAGTTTTTCTTGTCATGTCTCTGATTGGCCAATTGGGCCATTTTCCAAAATTGTAAACCTTTTTCACAAGAAATGAAGTTGATACTTTTGTATATTTCGTTACATTGTCATGTTAAGTATCCTTCCACGTTTCATGCATGACAAACAAAGACCCTCATTTGTATAAATTAACATAATTAACAATGCGGGGTAAAGAAATTGATAATTTGGCGCCCGGTTTCTTCTTTAATTCTATATTGAATAGTTATATAAGTAGTACTTGAAATGTTGCATCAAGTATTAAGAGCATTTCAATATTTTAAAGCGGCATTTCGTGATCCACAGCCTCGTCGCCGCCCCCCCTCCCGAGTTACCTAAAATAAACCGTTGGCCTGAGTGTAGTATGTGTGCCTACTCTTAGGTGCGTATTTGATCTACTCTGCAAGAAATATGTAATTTGTTTTTTCTGTCCGTAAACGGAAAATTACTCTTTCGATAATAACAAATAATCGAGCTGGAATTAAACAAAATGAAAAATGTACCACTGCCCTGCTCTCCACTTGGCTGCCTCTAAGACGGATGCAGGCTTTTGTTCTCTTTTCCATATCAATAATCGACTTGCGAAGCATACTTGTCCGTCGGATGCTTGCAAAGGTAGCAGTTATTCTGTTGCGAAGATCCCCAGATTTGACTCCTCTACAGTTCGCACTATGGGGAACATTAGAGAGTGAAGTGTATGCACAGGGACCACCAGCAAACTTGCCAAAACTTCTCAACAGAATAACCGCTGTCTTTGTAAGTGTCCGACGGCCAAGAATTATTCGCGAGTTGAAATGGTAAAAGGGAGGCCAGCCTGCGTGCGTTTCATGGTAGCTCATTATCTTAGATGCCGCAAGTGCAATTACACAGCAGTGTAGTACAGAAAAATGAGGCCAGATCTTGGAATTTCTAATAATTGAAAACTATCTTTTTCAGTACAGACTGTCCCTTTGGGTCGGAAAAACAAAAGAAAACCTCGTTTCAAACATCAACGATTTGAAAAAAGTATCTGTTTTCCCTATCTCCTGTGTGGTGGTTCGATATTTCTAAGAGGCAAAAATTTTGCAAAGGTAACATTTCACAATTCGAATTGGTTTGTTTTAAAATGAATAAAAATTGTTCGTTTATGGTACAAAATAACATAACACATTAGCCACAATGTCGATGGCATTTGTTGTTTAATTAAAGCGCAAGTTATGGCTGAATGTATTGAGCTTAATATTGGACATTACAAGCCAAATTCTGAATGTACCATATTGAACTTTTAAACCAATTCAGTATACATCTCCTTATTGATCCTGTTGATTGTGATGGCCATTGACTATTTGATACCAGGTTTAACAAAATCGGAACTTTTTTTAAGTTTTACCAGGACTATATTGAAACTATACGCAACACATTTGATCATGACCGATACACACTAATATTTCGAATTTGTGAACGCTTTAATATCAAAAGCCTGAGTGCCCGGGGATTTCATCTCTGCGATACCGGGGCATCCTATTTCAACACATATGAGGTTCATAATGATTCCCTCAAGTAGCACTCGGTAAACTACAGTCCAAAAGATTTGTGATTGTAGATTAGATGGATTCTCGCGCCGTAACTTTAAGTACTCACTTCCATTTCAAAGATCTCAAGTGTGAATATTACATAAATATCTTGCGTGTATGTCAATGAATTAGTTCCACCGCTCGAAATCACCGGATTCACATTGCCGTGAGATTCTTGTAGAATTTAAGACATTGATATAGAATGAAAATTAATATCAAATGTAAGAGATTGTTCCTTTTTTTACAAATTTTGATCAAGTATGTAAACACGATACAATACCAATGACAAAGTTACCCCGCGCCATTCTCTGGTAAACATTCACCGACGAGTTTGTAGGCGAGAACAAATGCATGTAGATTGACTTGCAACATAGAGCGTGTTATTCCAATCGATTTTTCAGCAAAATCAAATCTTGAGATCTATCGTTAGATTTTCCTTGTAAATGGACGACATATGTATGTCTTTGGGAACATAACAGGAACTAGTAAAGATATCAACAGTTCCGCGACAGGTGCATTTCAAACATGTTTTATAATAGCGACATGCGTTAACGCCTCTAACCAAGACAACAGCACGAAGTGGGAAGTCGCAGTACACTCTAACTGAATAGGCTTGTGTATTCACATGTTAAGGTTTTAAGACGGTCCAAATGCTTCAGGTGCGATAATACATGCGTCGATAAATATGTAGAAAAAGGTTTCTTAAAATATTTTGACAGAAAAAGTAAGAAGTAATATCAACGGGGAAGTGCAAGGAGAAAAGCGGAAAAATACGAAAGGGGAAGACCAGGAGAAGGAAGATATTCGCTGAAAGGAAGTCAAAAAAATCCCTATATGTTGGAATTGACAACACGTAGACAATAGGAGTGTAGAACTTGTTAATTCACTTCACCTAACCCACTGAGGTCTAACACTTTTCTTACAGTATCTCTAATTGCTTCATTACATAACAAAACTTCTGAGTAACCAATCAAAATAGACGTTGGGCCATTCTCCAAAAAGTAAACCTTTTTGACAAGAAATAAAGTTGATACTTTGTATATTTCTTTTGCATTGTCATGTTAAGTATTCTTCTGCATGACAAACAAAGACCCTCATTTATAACATAATTAACAATGTGGGGTAAAGAAATTGATAATTTGGCGCCCGGTTTCTTCTTTAATTCTATATTGAAAATATTTTAAAGGGTCATTTCGTGATCCACTGCCTCGCCCCCCCCCCCCCCCCCCCCCCCCCCCCCATAAAAAAAAAAAAAAAAAAAACCTACTCTTAGGTGCGTATTTGATATACTCTGCAAGAAATATGTAATTTTGTATTTTCTGTCCGTAAACGGAAAAATATCTTTCAATAATCAAAAATAATCGAGCTGGAATTTAAAAAAAATGCAAATTTGTACCACTTCCCTGTTCTCCACTTGGCTGCCTCTAAGACGGAGATGCAGCATTCGTCTCTTTTCCTTTCAATTAATCGACTTCGAACCATATTTTTCAGTCGGCTGCTTGCAAAGGCAGCAAGTATTCTGTTGCGAAGATCCCAGATTTGACTCCTCTAGAGTTAGCACTTCTATAAACTATAGAGTGAAGGTATGAAAGGACCGCAGGAAACTTGCCAGAACTTCGCAACAGAATACACATGCCTTTGGTAAGTGTCGACGGCCAAGAATGCTTAGCAAGGGGATTATTGAAATGGAAAGGAAGAAAAGAGGCGAGGCAAGCCTACATTCCGTCTTCACTGGGGTAGCTCATGATCTTAGATGCCGCCAAGTGGAGGACAGAGCAGCGTAGTAAAGAAGACATGAGCCAGATCTTGTAATTCTAATAATTGAAACTTAACCTTTCAATATCAGAACTGACCTTGTCGGAAAAACAAAAGAACCCATAAACAAAAGAATGTGATGGAGAAATGTACATTGTCTAACGACAGCTAAAACAGTAACACTCGAGGATATAAAATGAAAAAGGTACCACATTTTCAATAGGCCCTAAACTCGGTCAATATGTGTTCCATTGGATGGATCTTTTCAATGTCGGCAACCTATGAAATACACTTTTAGATGTGTATTAGTTTGTATGGTTTCCTTTTTCTCTTCGAAAAATAGATGGCGCTTGAGGGTTCTCTTTAGAACACCGGGGTTCGTTCGCGAAAGCAGTCGTAAGACTACCGTAGCCCTAGTTGCGACGGAAGTTACTACTAAGATGTTTAACGCGTTCGTGAAACTTGGAAGTAGGCTACGTGTGCCTTACGAGTAAGCCAGATTTACGATTAAAACTACGGTGTGGTAATGAATAAAAGAGCCACTCGTAGGAGTGTGGAATGTGAACAAATCGGTCCGTGTTCCCAATTCCATCAATCTGTTGCAATCTATCATGGTAACAGCAATTATAGTTCCAGAAAATGAAGGGAGATGCAGTCCTGAAACGCATAATAATATATGTATAAAACAACTCGCAGATCTGTCTTTCAATGATATGGTCAATTATTCATATACAGTCAGGTTTGGCTTGAATAATCAATGTAATTGCGCAATGGAAGCGAAATCAGTGCATGTATACATTACGTTAACAAAAACAGATTAAAATGTTAAAGTTCCTAATCAAACATCATTTGTTTTCGTAAGCATGTCATTCTATCCCAACAGATTGCGCATCACAATGTCAGCCATAAAAAATATTGCAAGATAAGATGGAAAGAAAGAAAAAAAACAAAAAAGAAGAAGGAAAGAAAGAAAAAAAAGGAAAAGAAGAAGGAAAAAAAGGAAAAAAAGAAAGAAGAAGAAAGAAAGAAAAGAAAGAAAAAAAAAAAAGAGAGAAGGAAAAAAGAAAGAAAGAGATGTATACAGATATGATCACCTCTAATCTGTTCATTAAGGCTGACTCGAGATTTCCGAGAGGAATGGCATTCTAAATTTTCAAACAATCGCCCCCCCCCTTCATTACAAATGCGGTCCATGCATTACAATCACTGTGTGAAATTGTACGCTCAAATCATTGTCATTATGTAATAAAATTCCATATCCGGGAAGTTTTGGTTATAAAGTAGGACGATCTATGGTACGGTTCTGTTATACTAACAGATAATATTTACACACACCCACAGTTTCATTCAATCTTGTGGTGGAATGAGTATTTTAGATGATAATTCATACACACACCAAAAACCTTTCAAAATGTTTTAGTCAACCTTAAAAAGTGCACAATTTATCGTCATCATCGACTCGATCCGAGTTTCGAATTCTTTACAAAATCAGTGCAAGTCTTCGCTAGTAATTGTATGTCTTCTTCAATTGCTTAACAGATGAATTTCCTGCTGGCTGCAGGCATTTTACCTTGCTGTAATATTATTCATGTCCTTTTTATTTTGTTTGTGGATATAGGCTTATATTAATTTTATTTTTTTTAAATGAGGAAAAAATAGCCGCCTTTTGGTCTGAAGCCATTTTCCTTGTGATGGTCTGAGTCCTAATCTACAGACCTGTCCCAAAAAAAAACTATACATCAAGATTAATTGTTTGGCAAAAATTTAAGTTCATCTCAACTGGTAGTTTTACTGATAATTTTTAGGAGTGTTCTAGCTTTCATGAGATTTTTAGTTGGTGTTAATTTGGCGGGTCTGATCAGGAGTTACGGCTAATTATCTTGAGACAGTCGAAAAACCTGTGGGCCAGTTTGGCTATCCTGATATCAACCAAAGTTGACATTGAAAATCACCCGCAAGACCTTCTTTATTGAAAATTAAAATAAAAAGAGGTATAAAGTGCTGCTTCTTGGATATGCATAATCTTAACTTGAAAATGTCACATTGGCTAATAAATATGGGCATAGGGAATCAATTCAAAACACTCTTGTTGTCTCAGCTTTACTTCCGGTGCAGCAGAAGTAGAACCATAAAAACACCCTTGTAAGTAAACTGAGACCTCGCTGAACCCAACCATCCTTTCCTTATTGCTCTGTTGAACACTGCTTTCTTCATCATATTCCTCCATTGAGGGCAGTGTGGAATAGGGGAAGGGTAAATTGTCCCTCTACATTAGAACGTTGTCCCACACATTTGTCCCTCAATAGACTTGTAGACTGTTTACATTGTTTCAGCAGGTCCAATTCCCCAAATTTCTTTGAATTTCATAATTATTGTCCCCCTGAGATGAGTCCCTCAGTTCACCACAACATATAATTTATGGTGCTTTCCGGAAATATAATATATTGATTAGTTCCAATTGCATGATAATACATTCACTCTGGTCTGTACTATATTCTTTTGTTTGAAAAGGGGTTATACCACAATGATGCTACACGCCTTGGTTTCTTGAACCTTCAGGTGTGAACAAAACACACTGGCCAAGTGGTATTTATCCTTTGTGTTAACGGACAATATCTACGCTTAGGGTCCATCAAATTGGATTGAAATAAAAGCGAGGATTTAGCTTGGGATCTTGTCTAACCAAATAAAGTCAAAATTATTCTGCAAAAAAAAAAAATTGACCCACCACAGTTATATTTTTTATAATTTTTAGTTTGGATTGTATAGTTTTTTATTGGAACAGTCTGTAAGACCTAGATCGAAAGTACAAAGCAATAATAACAAACCAATTTAACGCGGTTCTCATCAACCAGGAGGAATTCTAATATGCGAGGGGTATAGTCCGAGTATGAACCCGTTTCTGTACCAAGTCTGCACCGGGGATGCACTAACCCCAACCACACGTAGCTTCTAAAATTCATTAATCGATATTACTAGAACGGCATTCAACACCGACTCGTACCTATTGCACCCACGAATGCAACCCAAAAAAAGACACGTAATAAGGATCCTAACTTATGCGAAAAGGTATTACTACGACTGTCTCACGTCCATTGTTCGCGAACGCACGTATGTCACAACTTGTAGAAATCGTAACAAGCGCTTAGCAAAAGTTACACGTAGATACTTACGATTCAGGTTTCGCGGACGAACCCCTTGAAGATGATCTTTTTTATTCATAAATACTCTTAATAAATAATTAGAAATGCTCAATTCAGAAGATTAACTCAGATGAAGCGGTTTAGAACACCTGACGATTTCCTTGGCTCACGCGGCTGGCCAAGAAACTGGTTGTTCGTACGCTTGCTCTCAAAAAACCGAAAACATCAATCGAGTTATTTAATATCCAAAAAACGCCATTAGTAAGGATTTTGCGGTTTTAATTTTTTCTGCAAAAAAAATGAATACGCCACTATCCCATGTTATGCTGACATGTTTGCACGTGACGCATTAGTCCACCTTACCCTCCCCTCGTTGAGGCAATAAGTGAAGGTGTTGGACTCACTCTCTGCCTGGAATGTGTTGAGTTTAAGGAAGTGACAGTGTGGATACGAAAGACGGAAAGCAATTTTGAAATTTGTTCAATTTATAGGTTTCATTTTAAATTCAAAACCCATCCATATCCATATGTGAACTGTACTGCAAAACCATGACAGAGGTCCTCTTATAAAGTCAGAACACAAGGGATCGTTGATCTGTACCTTGATTGCTTGTGTGATAGAGCCTACAATATACTATCATTCCGGGGGCACACAGTTACAATGACTCCTGTGTACCTGTTTGATAGCATGAACTGCCCTTATGCATTCTGGGATCATGATAATACCTCACAGCGAGTGCACTTTTTTTTAAATTAAATGAGTGATTTAACGCTTTGAACTGTGCCATAGAGTTGAGGACTAGTGTATAATGAGTTGCAAAGTTTTTTTTATGAGGAGTGTAAGGCTGTAGAAACTCCATAGGCGAATTTAGGGGGGGCGCACCCGGCGCGCCGCCCCCCACCTATTTTTTGCAAACCAAAGGGCGCAGGTAGACGGAATCCTTCCGTCGTTCAAACCATATACGCCGGCCCCTGCGAGGGGGCTATGGTGACGACTGAAAAAATACGTTTCGAAGAGGGGAAGCGCTCTGTGGCTCTGAATAATTCACCACTTACTGCGTAGGACTGTTTGCGATCGCGTATTAACAGACGTTGCGCACATTAATTAGCGGGAACTTTACGCTATCAATGAGCGGGATGAACAAAGTTTTTGTTTGTGAAAGCTCAGTTTACATGGGGGTTTTGTCGTTTTGTGTTTTTTGTTTGTTTGTTGTTTTTTTTTGAGACCATAATTGAATGTTACATTCCAATCGTGTTATCTTGATCTCTGATAGTCGCCCCTTTTGACATTTATTTGAGTAATTAAATTTATTCTGTGTTTCAGGTATGTGGTGGGTCATTTACTTTATTTTAAAACTTATTTAGTTTTTTTAGTGTTCATCAAGTTATATCAGGGGTTATTTGAGTTTTATATATTGATATTCAGTTATTTAGATTATTGAGCAGTGATTATACAGGTATTATTTATGGAAGATATTATTCGTAATTAGTTATTTATTAATTAGTAGTGAGATTAGTTCGAAGAGTTACTCACGTAGTTTCTCTTTTTCTATTTTGCCTGTGATTTATTTGTTATGAGTAAAATTATTTACAGCAAAAATAAATAAGGACAGCTCAAAAAATGGAGTAAAAATTCACTGTGGGGTACTTTTTTTGGAGGGGACGTCGACCGATCTCCTCCCACCTCCCAATACGGGGTATGACAAACACCCAACAAAAACATCTGGTGGCCCTAAAAATATGGATGTTGTTTTAGTGATGTTTTGAGAATTTAACGTTCCATACAAGTCTTTTGGCCACGTCTAACAAGTTACATACATGTATAAAATGGGGGGATTAGGCCGAGAAAAAAAGAAAGTTCTTTCAAGCTTCCCGAGCTCCTCGCATAGTTGTAAACATTCACATTTTACCCCACATTTTTTTAAGCTAAGTCTTAGTTTTCAAGAGATTCTTTATACATTTTTTACTGATCAAGAAAAAAAAACAATTAGTTCTGGCAGAGTAAATCGAATTTGCACATAAGAGTCTACAGGCACACACTAAAACATCTCAACTTTTGTAGGGTGAGTCGGAGAAGAGGCTTTATGTCACGAAATGCCCCTTAAAGGTAAAATACCTTCGTCCATGGACCTAAGATTTGTTACAGAGGTAATCAAATTTTTGGTCGTCAGAAAAGCTACGATTTTTATCATTAAACCATGTAAACCTGTAATACTGATTTAAAGCCTATATTAAATAAATATGATACCCAAAACATGAAGCTAGGCCTTCCATTTTAACATAGCCTATGCTGACTAAAAAAATTAGGGTTGCGTCCATAGGCCTATTAAAACTTGACCTAGGGGCCCAATGTACCTGAACCGAAAATGGATGTTGACTTCTTGCATTTGAGTCTAAGCCTATAATGCTATGTGCTAATTTACATTGTGAAAAATTAAGTTTCAAAACCTATTCGTTCCCTAAAAAAAAACTTGTGACATGGTCCACCGGGGAATGGTCAGGATAAATTGTTTTTTTTTATGTACCTAGTTCATGTGGCCCAAAAACAAGTTTCAGCAAGACCAAAACACCAGCTCTCTTTCAGTTACTAGGGCCAATAGGCCAGTATTTGTTTGCGTTTTATAACCTATTCTAGCAGCTAGGCCTATTTGCATGGTTTGTTGGACCTATAAACCAAGCCTATAAATCAGACCTGTAAATTGGCAGTGCAATCCTCCGTGACGTAGGCTGTGCCAATAGTCCTGCATAGCTTTAGGCTTAGGCAGTGATATGCCTTAGTCATGCATGCATATAGTTGTACATGTGTATACATGCTGATGCGAATGAAGCCTAGACTAGTTCGCATTCGCTTAGAGGTTGGTGCTCAAATAGGCCTATAGGGGCAACCTACAGACTCGATAGCTAAAACTATGTTCGACACTCGGCTAGGGTCTATTATACTGTAGCTATACCCCGATCACTGCTGAGACGGCGCATACACTTGCCTAGGGCTTAATTAAGGGCACGTTTCTAGCCGGGTCTTAGTCTCAGAATAGGGCCTGCTAAAGATGCTAAAAGTAAAAACTAACGGAACAAAAGAAAGCCTGCTACTGGCTAGTAGGCAGCCTAGGCTAGCCTATGTCGATCATTAATAAATTAAAATGAACTTGCATAGTTATAGCAGCAAGGAGGCGTGAAGTGCACACACGAAAATCATAATAGAAGTCCATTTTTAATTTTTGGCCCTAGTACCAACTTAAGCCTATATCATTAATACATGCACATGTGCATAAGGAGAACTGACCCACGATCAAACACATCCCAGACGTGTTTTGCATATGTCATGTGTTGAATCACACAGGTACAACTGCGAGATAATTAAGAAGAGTTGTCCTATCTTAAGGCTTAATAAATCAAGTTGTAATCACTGTCATGCATTCCCTTGCTTTATTATCGGGAATCGGGTTGTGCTGGGGTGCGTTCCTACTCTCTAGGCAGGACACGTCGCACGAGCACAGGCAAGGTAGGGCTAGGCCCCAGCTACTCCTAGTCCTTTACAGCTGACAGTCTAGCCTTCTTAGCCTAGGCTTAGCCTTAGGCCAGCTTGCCAGTATTTAGTCTAGGCTAAAATTTAATCCCAATTTGACGAAGGCAACAAAATCATCGCATCTTGACTCTTTACCCTTCAAGGTGACGAGATGAAAGACTTCATCATGATCATCATAATCGGACTTAGCTATAATAGTACCCTTTTTTTTTTTTGTGTTGTTTTGGTTTTTTTTTTAGTAAAGATGATGTTTGTTTCTTATCCCAATTCAGCATTAAACATGCGTGTTCCCATGACCAGCAGGCAGGATATATTCAAACGCAAACATGATATTAAGAAAATTAACGTCCAAGTGCGGCGTAGCCATTCAGAAAACTAACTTCCCTTCATGTACTCCTGCTTGTTTACCTTTTCGGCCAATGCCAAGTTTCATGCCAGGCCCAATCATGCGTTGCCAGGCCCAAGGAGGATGACCCTGGTGCCAAACTCCCGGCCGCGCCCATGATCGTCTTTATTATCATGAGGAGGAGTCCCTACTGGCGCATGATTTTTGCCTCAAAAATCTGAGGCGACAAAGTGCTCCCCGGTTTTGGTCGTAATTTTCTCAGGCCCCGTGGAGCAGGCCGTAAAGGATTGTGGGTAATAAAAGGAGCCGCGAACGGAGGACTAGGGACTCGGTCTAGGGCGCCGGGCGCCTTGTAGATGTAAGAAAAATGCCTTTTGTCGCACAGTGGGCGCCGGTCGCCTGTATTATCTAGGAAAATGCCGTTTGTGGGGCGCCCTGACCACACAATTTGTAAAATTTTCCGGCTCGCTGCGCCGACGGGTAACACAATGTTTTCACTCTGTTTCAAATTCTGAAGAGCAGGGGGGTACTCTTTTTTGTTGTGTTTGGTTTGGTGCTCTGGTGCTAAAAGTAATATAAAAATATAGTCGTGGCACTCCCCCCCCCACGCTCCAGAATTTAGAAACCGAGTGAAAAAAAATTTGGAGTCTACACGGCGAGCGAAGCGAGCCGGAAAATTTTTGTAAAAGCGAATAGTGACGGGCGCCCCCCCCCCATTTGAGAATTCTGGATCCGCCCCTGAACTCTGTGCTTATTTAATGGATATGGACATTTGTAATCCTTATTCCTAGCTACTTCGACGACCAAGTTAATTTGGCAATTAAAATACTAAATTATTAAATCCAAACAATTTATACATCAGTAGGTTGAAAGCAAACACTATATAGTACTAGCAACTGGAGAGGGATACATTGTTGTGGGTCACACACCTGGTGGTCACTCAAAACTGGTTGGTATGGCCCCGCACGAACTCGGGAGCTTGTGAATTGAAATTTTGGCAAAAGTAGGGTTTGCGGAACTGATATTGGGACGTCGGAACTTAAATTGTGCTACATTTGAGGTTTAGGAGTTGTAGAACTGGCATCACTTTCCCCAAATGTAGCCATAGAAGTAAAAAGTAACAAGGTCTACATATCAAGTATAGGGTCATTAATACTCACCATCTAAATTACCTACTATATGTCAAATGCAGAAGCCAAATGCAATTTTTATGTTACAAGGATATGACCATTCAAACAATGTGAGCCTCACTAGTTTTGTCACAATCGGAGCTCTCTACCGACTTACCCCAGGCTGACCTTGCACCGGTATGGCCTATAAACCCTGACCCCTCCTGCCCTCCTCGCTATGGAAAACTATACCTTTTTTAACTCCAAGACCAGATGAATATTGGCGTAGTTTTCAAACACAGTTAGCAACTGTTTTACCTTTGTACAAAACTTCCCCCCAATTTTTACCGATCCCCATTGTTTTTTTTTTTTCTAGACTTCTGGCACAATTATCTGTGGACCGTTTAGAGTGCAATGATAACACAAAAATAGCTTCTGTTGCAATTTTCTTAGGTAAAAAAACAGCTTTCTTTCACTTAGATGGGTAAGCGTGGAAGTTGCTAGCCGTCTTCTAAAGGACTAACGGATCCAGATCGGCATAGCGGAGGCTCAAAGACGAGTTTATTATTAGTGATATCGTCAAGCAGACTTATTTATTCTCAGAACTAATTATATCAAGTGAACCAGCACACATCCCTAGCTATTATAATACACGTGTACTCGAGTAAAGAATTATGGGAACCAATATAGTGTTGGTTCATATTTCGCAATTTTTAACTCTGCTTCGAGCCCTGCATGAGTATACAGTCCTGTTTTTAATAGCAGACACTTATAGTGAATCACTAACCGTCGGGTCAGTTCAAAGAAAATCATATGTGCTATTTTGGGATAAAGTTGAGTTTTTAATAAATTTTTTTTTCTATTTAACCTCAAAAAGAGGTGGCAAAACGCCATTTTATTTCTCTTGTGATATCATCTTTTCATCTATATCTTTATCATTTCTTTTACTGAATAATCTTATATACACAACTATATTTAAGATTGTAATTACTCTTACATACTTTTACTACATATTTCATTTTCACACACGGTTAAAAAAAAAAAAAAAAATTTATAGTCTCATATTACTATTTCCATTTTACAGTATCTATATCAGAGATTCTATTTTTTTTTTCATTTTCAACACACGCTTAAGAAATTATTATAGTCTCATATTACGAGTTCGATTCACAATTTTGTGTAGGAAACATACTGTTTGCTTATCCATTCCATTTGCTATGTCTAAAATATGTTTAGGTAGGTAAATAGCTTATCCAAATCTTCATCTTTAAATTAATCTTCATATTTCTTCTCACGTGCTTTTGTAGTTCATGTGAAACTTTTTCTTATCTCATGTAAATATATGCGAAAGCAGTTCCACCCTTTTTGCGGATTTTTACATTAATTTGACTTTATACAACGAGTATTGTGCCGTCGAGAAGAATCAAACACATTTACATACGTCCGTTTTCTTTATTTGTATGGGTAGTTAACCATTAAATTCCAATTTCATGTATGTCTAATCGAAATGTAACTAAGGGGAGAGAAAAAGTCTTCCCACGTTTCCAAAATATTTTAATGATATTACAGTTTATAAAGAAATGGTTGTAATCGTCAATTATCATGTGGCAGGTATTACAAATATTAGAGTCCAATAATTTCCACTTAAATCGTTGTACTTACATGGTGTAAGATTATACAGCATGTTATATTCAATTGCCCAATCTTATTACTCCATCTATTTTGTATTTTAAAACAGAATATTTTGTTCTTCTCATTATCAATTTCTCTTTCATTAAATTGTTTCTTCCAGTGTTTTTTACACAAAGGAATATCATTCGAATTTAATAGGACATCATAAATTTGTTTAGATGTGACGTTACAAATATGAATAGTTTTTCTTAATTCCGTAGTAACACCATCTCTGGGTCTGGGAATGGTTTAATTACAATAGACGTATCATAAATGACGTTCTTCCATTCAACTGGAAGTGCTTTCTTTATTTTTTCTAAATCAAATATATTCAGAGGGCATTGCACAAAATGGTATAATTCTTCTAAATTAATAAATCTATTGAAAACAACAATATCGGAAACGTATATGATGTCGGCATTGATCCACTTCTTAAAAAACAGTACTTTCACATTAAATTTAAAATCAATATTTCCCCAGAGAACTTGATCCGTAATATCTAGATCTGTAGGTGAGAAAGATTTTTGCTGTTGCGAAAATCATTACCAAAAGCTTCCTAAATCATTGTAAAAATTCGGTATTTTGTTACAAGTAACACTGTTTTCAAAATCATTTGATTTACAGTTTAATTTAAGAAGTAATGGCAAGCCACCTACTTTATCAAACCAAAAATTAGCCACATTCTTCCACACACCATATAGTATTGTTTAAAATTATAGCAATCCATTTAATTTTTAGGGCACGACTATTTGATTTCACAAGTCGACCATCTTTAGGCCTCCATATTCTGTGTAGCCTGTGTTTTAATAAAGGTTTTTAATAAATGATGACATGCGATATAAATGCGCAAACTTAGGAGCCTTATTGTTAGTACTAGAAACTAGCTATACACAATACGATTTGTATTCTCTTTTTGGATACTAATAAATCACTTGAAGTATGAGAGTTAAGTGAATTAAGAAGATTATAAGAAATTTTATATTGCTTCAATATTAATAATCCATAACATTTATCTGGCATGGAATCCAGTATATATGAGGAATTCCGTTGCATATCCCTAACGTCCCTCTTCTTACTGCCTTTAATGCACTTTTGCGAAAAAAAAATGCCGGAGCGGACTCCTGCATAGGGGATTTTGGGATTTTTTGACCCTAGATCTAACAAATAATAATAATATATAATAACCAGTTGTATATAGCGCTTTTATAAGCCGAAACATGCTCAAAGCGATGTTGGCAATTATTATTACGCCGCCGTCAAGGAAAATCGTCACAATCATTCGCTCTACAGGTGGCCGCTCAAAGACAATCCTTCCAAGGTCTGCAGCCACAGTAGATGTGATATCACCATAGCAGCTTACCAGATTTCGCTTGGGTCGAAGAGGGACACAAACACGTGACCACAGTGGGGTCGAACTAACGATTTTACGCTATAATGATCCATGAGTCATGGACGTTTCACTGGAACCACACGTGCGCTCACATGAACTTTACGTCCACGATATATTCCCAATCAATTGCACCGTTGGAAAAAATTTTCTTTACACCAACGGGATAAGATTTGACATAGAATATTTCTCCACTGCTGCAGGAGCATATTTGCCATATGCTCCTGGATCATTTAGGTTTATTCAAATAATTGCCCAAGGACAGATTTAGCATATTTAAATATGCTCCTGAAGCATATTCAGCATATTAAAATGCTCCTGGAGCATATTGACTAAAATTTGGGTCAGATTTATTAATGACTCCGTGCATAATCAAAAAATGGCTCCGGCTCCTTGATCTTATGCCTCAAGGACCATATGTCCTGGCCAGTATATCCTTGGAGCATGATTTCGGGCCAGAATCTCATAGAGCTGGTAGTCATAATGTAATGCACTATTTTCCATCTTGGAAATTCCCAATTCCCTCGTCTAAAAACGACACTCGTTGTACGACAATGTCCATCAAATATTTTGAGTTCTTGATTTGTTTCCAAACATATCCTACGTCTGGTAACGAGACTATGGGGCACGGAGATTTACAACGGTCAAAGTTCAACACCCACCCCCCCGCTCAAATACCACCTGAATGAATAAAGAATTTCCTCACTAAGCAAAAGCCTACTGCGTGAGCATTACAGAAAGGCAAGGCAATAACCAAATACGTCAATAATAGTCACTGGAACCAACTCGTCAGAGAAACAGGACAGAACGGAGAAGTTTACAAAGCGATCAGAATTACGGTTGTACGTTGGAGTACTTCACCTACTTTAAGTCGTCCCTAGGTTACGACGTGTCGCAGACAGAGCGATCTCCTTTTTTAAAGTTTGTCGTGAATTTACATAACTGGTTTGGCCGACGGGCACCATCTACGTTTCTTAAATGACAAACAAATGCACAAATACAGGTGTTTTGGGAGTATTAGGTGACTGCGTATAGAAAGCGCGCCACTTTTCAGGGAAAGTCATAATATTTTCTCATTCTGAGTTTCTATAGGATTCGCAAAATGCGTTTTTCTGCAACCGATAGATAGAAAGTACTTTAATCTGTTGTGTTTTGTCTCTATGGAGGGGTTTCGGATAATCATTACTTTGCGCGTCAAACTTAATTGAGAGGAAGATGAGAAGTTTGCGGAGCAATAGTCAAGATTTGTCTGAAGTGGAGCAAATTCGCGTGCAGTAATTCTACCTACGGAATGGAATTAGTCCCCCCAATTGCCTTTACTGCTGCATCCCAAAGCCGAAGATAAGCCCAGGACCTTTAGCAGAAAGCAAGATTTATTGAAACAGGCCAAGGGAAAAAAAAGAATTTTTTTAAATAGTTTACGGGCTGATTTACAGAATACAGACAAGTAAGCAGTAAAGTAATCCTCATTTGTTGAAATTCTGTTTGAGTATCTGATGATAATCCTTATAAGGGAAGTCAAATAAGTAACATATTTTGGGAGGGGTGACGAATATGCCGAACGAAGCTTTGAATAATATATGAACAACTGCGCACCAGGAAATTCTTTCTCACGCAGTACGTGACATTTTAAAATTTTATGGAAATATTTTGGAATCCTGTAAAATTTTCAAGCTAATCACTTGAAAGTTGACTTTTTCCCTCCCCACTTAGTTCTTAGGGCCCTCCTTTAAATACCAGCCTATACCACTTTTATTTTTTTAGAATTTCCTTAAACTCACTGTATCGCTGAAAGTCAAGTAGGACATTTTAAAAAAAATCCCGCCAAAATAGTAATAAGAAAATTCGTTTCCGTGGCAAAAAAGAAAAATCTTCGGAATTGGAAAACCGTTGTCTACAAAATTAAAACCACTTACATCTACCATATCTTTCGGGAGATAGTCCTTGTCCGTTTTCCCACACTGCCAATTCGAGGGTGAAACAAATACTTCCTATACGTAAACAAGAGACCTAAAACTACTGAGTTAATTGTATCACTTCGAACTATTGTTTTATGAGTGCCACATAACCATCGTCCATAGCTTCTTGCTCAATAATAACTCGTCGAGTAACAATATTACCCTGGTACCCAGGTCCACCTCATCTATAGAAGAATCGCAGTCAACCATCTCTTATTTTTGTTTTAAACTTCCGATATTATCCTGATATCCATCTTTTGAGCTACTAAGTATACTGGTGTGACTCATTTCTTATGTCTTCTTTATGTCCTTCTGACTTGTGTGGTCTAATTGCTACTTGTGGTCTAATTTTAACAAAGACAGTCACACAAGTATAACTGCGTTAACCTTGTCTGAGTCGTGAATAGTTAGTGTAATGTGACAATTTGTACTTTAGAATTTTTTTAAATAACTAGTAAAAAGCAATTGGTGGTTATCAAATTTCAACTCGTTACTTGGTTTTGGTGGATCGTGTAAACGTTTGTGTTTTTTTTTAGCAGCACTGTATGATAACGAACACTGATGACATTACGCGTCATTTAGCACGGGCCCCAAGTAGGTACCAAGCCGGATGATATATTTAATTGTTTCTTTTAATTTCATTATTTTAGTGCATTGGTGCTGCACTTATGCTTTTGCATCATTATTTCATACAGGTATTTTGAAATTAAGTACCATAGTGTAATGATTTTACACAAAATATGACCCCAAATCGGACGTTTATAAAAAACGATTCAAAATCGGTAAACTATAACGTATAGTTAGTGATGCTTATGAATTGTGCGGAAGAGGTACAGTCAACAGCGACCAGCAACCGTCGATTATTCCTTCAAACTAATATAGGCTAAATCAATAGTGGCTAACCTCACTTAATGGCCACTTGCCATCGATTATTACCGCCGCTAACACATGGTTCATTTGACACATAACTCTGCCTCCTCCAAAATTGAGCATCCGCAATTCACGCTGGAGTGTTTACCAGCACAGTCAATTGATCTAAAATGGTTTCCCTCTTATCTGTCCGAATTACCCTCCCCGGGGAGCTTTGGCCTTCCAGTCATGCAGCTTTCCCCGCGTCAGTCAAATCTTCAGTTTACCCCTAGGTTTCCGCTCGCATCATACAGCGGATAACACACCATACTGTCAATTTTTTTGTGCCTGAACCAATGCATGGTCAAGTGTGGTCCTAATCTCCCAGTCCTGTAATATTATAGGACCAGTTCCATATTGAATAACATTCTATTATAATATTTATTATAATATTACATCCTGTCTCAATAAAGAAATGGTACAATCAGAATTTTTTTAAACGTGAAATTGTGAATTACTTTTGATCAACTTCAGCTTTTTGCTACCTTTTGCTACTTCATTGCTTTGGTAATCTAGCGATACAGTCAATTAACTACAATGATTAAAGTTTACTTTGTGCCACTTTGAGAATGCACAGGTTGTGATTAATGTTCTCGGCAAAGCCCATTTCATTATCTTTAATTTGCTGCAAAGATATTTCCAATCGGTTAAGTATAGGCCGAGCTGCAGTCTTTTGAATTAAGAAGTCAACTTTTATTTCCCCTATCCACGGATTCCTATTTGAATGTACGGTGGCCAACTAAGCAAATGACTCCCCGAAATGATGATAACGATATGCCTATGTTTATCTCAAATAAAGTGGTATTAACGCAGCCGTCGAGCTTTGAAAAGTGCTCTATTTTTCGAATTACCCCTCCCCTCGGTACAACAAAACACAAGCACCTTTATTTGAAGGATAAATATATGAGATTTAAGAAAATGATGGTTGTGGTTGAAATATTTGGTGGCAGGGATGATTTCTAGGCCGAAATATACATTTTGAGCTGCAAATTAAGCGAAATTATTATTTTTTATATTTTTTAAGTAAAACTATTGCAATCTTATTTTATGGTATCATTTTTGATATTGATATAGGTTTTATACATTGCATAAAGGGTTCAGGTAACACTCGTTGTGGTGACATGTGATAAAACGGATGTTTTTTTTAGGAAAAAAAGTGATTTGGGGGCTAAAATTCTAGACCCTTTATATATTGTATAAAACGGAAATCTATAATACAAATGTCAGAGATTGATAGTATTGCATCATGATTAAAATTTGTTTTGCTAAGAAATTAATATATCTTGATTTTCTTAAGTTTTTAGCTCAAAAACGTGATTTTTGACCCCAAAACACCCCTGCCACCAACGTTTTTGACCACAACTATCATTTTTTAAAATTATTTATTACTATCTTTCGAATAGAAGTGGTTGCGTTTTGTTGTACCGAGGGGAGTGGTTGTCGACAACTTTGCAGTCCAAACCGCTCCACTATATCTTAAAAGTGTAAAAGCCAGTGAAAATGGTATGTTACATTTGAAACACCTTTTTTCAAGATGTGGCATATTATGAGTGGTGAGGGCGTTAAGAGGGCATCGATGGTAAATTGTGACTGTGCTTTGTGGGGTTAAATAGCGTCACAATTATTCTGCAGTCAATAAATAGCCCGATTTTCTTCTGGACACTGATTTGCTTCGCTGAACGCCGTTCATTTTAATGTGAATCCGCGGACAGAGCGTCAAACCAACTACTTGATTCAAACGACTGTGGCTCGGTCTACACCTACTTCATGTGAATGATCTTTGCAGCAAATTAAAGATAATGAACGAAGCTTTCAGATGATACCACATATGTTAGATATGCTACTTAAAAAATCAAAATGGCGTACACAATCAGGGTCAAGTTTTTTTTTACTCACCTTGTACACTTATGTCTTAATGTTATTTCATTCCATAAAACTTCTTTTAGGATATAAAATCTAAAGGGTCAAGGCTCTCTAATATTATAGAGTTTCATGATGCCTTTTAGAGATGAAATATTATCAGGTTCGTGAAGAGTCAAGTAACATGATTTACCAAGAAAGAATTACTAGAAGGAGAACATGCAAAATGTACGAATTATCTAAGGGCAAGTAACAAGTCAGTTCGGTGGCCTTAGTTTCCACACTAGCTCTTATATGGTATTGATTCTTAATAGTTATTATGGAGAGGCCGAGGGCGCCAAGGTTAGTGTGGTAGTTTTATATAATCTTTGCTTGAGCTCATTTTCTTTCTTACACCTCATGATGGCCTTCACCTCATTTTTTTTATTTTACATTTTTTGTATTGTTTTATTGTTTAATCTTGGGAAATAAACAGACAAAAGAAAAAAATTGTTGTAATACATTTTCTGAGTTACAGCGAGTTTTAGTCATGGCCTATATATACAGCACAGAGACGAAAATAATACTGAGCTCTAATGTGAAATCATGTGATCAAAGACGAAATTCACTTGTTACATTCAGATGAATGGGCCATGGATACGACCGCGAAAATTAAACTGATTTTGACGGAAATGCATGAAAATAAAGCTATTTTATTGATCCAATTTGACGATTGTTTCTAACAAGAGAAATTCAGTTGTCTTGGGACGAAACATTTCAACGGGATATGAAAAATAGTCCAACATGTTTTAAACTAAACTTGGAAAAACCCATAGATATCAATGATTCAGAATTATAATAGTATGATATGAAAAATAGTCCAAAGCTAATGATTTATTTTTTTCTTTAAAGAAGCAGTTAAATGATTTTGAAACCATTTTTATTTAATGGGAACCTCATGAAGTCGCTTACAGCAAAATATATGCTTTGAATTTAGATAGAATTAGGGTAGAGGCTTTAACATTCCTCTGCTATAGTCCAGAAACTTTAGGATCCGTGTAGCAGAATAGTGTAGGCTGGTATGTCACAAATACCGCCGGGTCGTGTTTTTTTAATGTTATAAAGCAAAATTCACTTGATTCCTTTGTCTTTGGGTGGCTTAAAATTGGAAAAAATATTTGGAAATTTTGTCAAAACGTTTTTAGGTGGTAAATTCCAAGATGGCGCCAAAATACACAATTCCATTATAATTGGTATTATGAACGCAAATATGAGGTCTAAATTGACGACAAATTCATATTGTTCAATACCAAAGAGTTCAAAAAACTCAAATATAGC
>JAMKCH010007324.1:0-75300 GCA_023653785.1 Ophioderma brevispina | reverse complement strand
TAGCTTGTAGTGTGGTGATGTTCGTTATGCACCACATGATAGTCGGATTGTGTTAACATTTATTACAGTATCATTCTGTATTTCTTAACTCTGGCCATAAATCTGGTATCTGATTTACCTATGAATGTTAGTGTTTCCCGCAGGGATATAACTATCTTAGTGAAATTATTTTGTGCTTACAAAATGTAGATTGGCAGTAATAAATCAAATTATTTATAGGATTCCATGCCCTAATCCAGCATAAAATGCTCTTCAAATTCAAAAGTGCTTAGATCTCCTGTTTACAGATTCAAGCATTTTTCATTAAAGTTGTCATTGAGATTGTTTGGAATAATTTGTTGCTTCTTAACTGCTGCCACGGCCAGGGTTCATGAGAGATTTTGAGACACTCATATTGTCACAATAGTAATTTCATATCACATTTAGAACTCAATAGATTTACGTTACATTACAACATACAAACACCCTCTTATAAATGGAATTGCATTAGGTATAGGCGCTATCAGGGAGAGTAACGGAAAATATCTTATCTCTAACTTTTCCTCCTAGACCGGAACCGTCACTCAATTATAGTTATTGAACCTTTTTTTAATAAATCACTGTTGGCTTTGCTATTGGGTTTCCGGTAAAGTCTTGGCTCATCGACGTAACAGGGCGGTAATTACTTTAACTATCGACAATTGTGTTAAACCATAACAAATTGCAGCAATAACTGTGAAGCAAGAATTCAGTATGTATAAAAATTCCGACTGACCGCCTTCTCTGGTGGATAGAGCCAAAACTACTAGATACTCAACAGATGTTATCTTCTCTGTAATTTCTCATATTCTGATTTAAGTTGCGCAAATTAGAGAGAAACATGGGAAGTCTTTGAAAAAGCGCAGAAGCGAGCGATACAAGTGAATGGGTTTTGTATCACTTGCAATAGACATTACACAACGGTGACCTCACCACCAGTCACAGCGCCCAAGTCCACTAAATTGACTTTTGCTGAAGTGGTTGGTGCTGAAAGACGATTTTCTTGGCTCTTGTAACCAAATCGGGAGTAGCATAAATATGACACTTGTTACATATATACAATTGCGATAAAATAAGCTTTCCTGGTATATAAGCTTAATATATGCTGTCCGAGCAATGATGATCACCTTTAAAGGTTTTAAAATGAAGATTTTGACTTTTGTAATCTCTTGAAAGACTATAGAAAACGGAGAGCAGAAATTTAACTAGGCAAAGTAAATTTTGATTCAAAACTAGAAGTCTAGTCCCCGTGATTTATGTACATAGTTTAAAGTTCAAATTCATATCAGGCATGCTTTCAGGAATGTTGGTTCTGTTTTGTGTAACTACACTGTAATTACAACTTAAGGAGATGACCTGATTAAGTGCATGAAGTTTTCATCTTGATATAATGGCCTTCACCCCAAACCACCATCTGTATAGGTTTCGGGCCGATATTTCAATCCATTCCTAAATGTGGAAAGCTAAAAATGTGATTTTGGTAACACCCATACGTATTCTGTAAATAAATATTGGTGCGTCCAAATGGGCACATCTTTGCTCATACTTCCCAACCCAACGTCCTTTAGTCCCTAAGATTTCACAAGTGTAATGAGGCAAAATAGTAGTTTTCTTCTAGTACCAAAATTTTGGACCATTTTCTGATAAAATCGGAGTTCTGTGGAGTAGGCTATTCAATATGTGCCATTGCCGCTTTTAAAGAGTCACTCTGCAATAATTTAAAAAAAAAGTTGCTCATTTTATTACCTTTGCACAATAGATATCTTAAGACTTGATTGCTATTTCGGGACAATATGAACCAAACTGAAAATTTGCTGATAAATCATCAATGGAAACTGAAAGCCTATGAATAGACTTTGGTCTTGATAATGTGATGTATAGGAAACCAGATGAAACCTGGATAGAAAGGGCAAGAGCATGTGTGACAATGGATTGTTGAAAAAATTGTCATGAGGCAAGTCTCTACCCATCTATTTTTCGCCTCTGCCATGATCAGGCGTGTCATATCACACGCCGACATTTTTTTTTAGTTAAAACAACTCGGCTGCTCCTCGTTGTTCTACTTCAAATAATGCTGTCACCCATGTGATTTGACACAATTGATACATAGAAATTCTAAAAAGAATACTTTATTCTTTTCTCATATTTTCATTCTAGGGAATTGTGGTTATCATTCTGTCAATGTGTGTGATACGGTTGTGTAATATTTGTCGTTGGATTTCCATTTTGACCAAATCGTTTGTTAAATGGTTCTAACTTAGATTGATATTAGCTGATATTCATTGTCCCTATTAAGGTTTATTTCAGCATGAGCAAAATGAGTCCACTCCTGATATTTTCTTTTGGCAAAGTAAACTGCAGAACAGAATAATGATTCAAGGTGGTGTCTTATTATTGTTGTGTAGTCTTGGGACCAAGGCATACCAAGGCAGTTGATATCCGGGGGGTGGGGGGATTTTCCCCAAGTCGTCGTCCATCCAGAGGGGGCAAAAAAGTAAATAGTCGTCCCAGTAATTTGGTCCAATGAGTCTAAACTTCATGAAATGCGTGTGTAGCATTCGGAATTGCAAATTAACTTAATTTTAGGCCCAATTTTTAGGATGAACTTGGCAAAATCCACCGGAAAGAGGGATGAAAAGGCATATTTTGGTTCAAATCGTCCTGCTTTTTAGAGCCAGAGTGGGGCACTTGAACCCGTCAAATAAAAAACCTGAACTGTGTGCAAATACCCCTGAACTGAACTGAACCATGTGGAAACAGCTGTGGAAATAAAACTGAATCATAAGGATATAAGCCGAACCCCAGCAAATTAAATTGAACCTTAAACTTAACAGATATGTCATTTTAAAATAAACTGACATCTATGCAAAATCTGCAAATTTCCCAAATGTATGCTCACCAAAATTAACTCCTCACCAGGGTTTACCTGTGCCCAAGTTTCTGAGCGTTTTAATCATTGCATGAGTTCCAATGTGTTTGTCAAAAGTAATTTCTGGCAAGTAAGTGCCTACAACTTTTTGATGCTGTTCAACTATCGTTCTCATGTAAAATAATGTTACTCAGCAAACAATACTAAAGACCCCTTTGAGGCAACAATCAATTCCTTTATCCTAAAAAAAAAAGTTTCCATTGATTCATCTAGCGATAGGGCCACTGCCGATGGAATCTGCATTTCCAAAGGAATCTCAATTGAAAAAGAAACAATTAAGTCCTATTTTGAAGCAGATAGAGATGAGATTGCATACTAGTTCTACTTTCAAGATAGCTTTCAGGCAGAAGATGGTTGAAATGGATCCCATGCCCAGTTGCCTTTGCACAATTGTATTGGGGTATCCCCATATTGCCAATTTACGGCTAAAAAGTACAACTGTAAAAATACTCCATAATCCGAAGCCTTTTGGTCACAATTGCTTGGCGGGGAAAACCCTCACTCATATGGTGCATTTGACCTTAAAAGCAAACCTCACATGTAGTAAAAGGTTTACATGAACCAAACCTCATATTAACCATTTTCCGAGCAGACAAACAAAACTTAATAATTTTGCTGTAATGCATGGACTAGAATTGTCCTTTCTAAATATATTTAGGTAATATTTCTCCAGATTCTGAAATAAAGTACCATATGATTTTTCATATTTTGCATGAAATTCAAGCTATAAACCCGAGTGACCAAAATGCACATATGAGGTTTAGTCATGGGCCCACTTTTTACATATGACGTTTTTGCATTGACCTCTGGAGTTACATATGAGGTTTTTCCCGCTCATCGACGAATTTAAAAATTATGAACACATCATATTCTGGAACGGCATGAAAAAGCAAATTTGGGTGCCGAGTAGCATAACGGGTCCTTGGGAATTTTTTCCCCTCAGCATCCCAGGGGGGTCCAAAAGGCGCAAATTTTTTTCCCGTCAGAGTGCTATAAAACGGCTGATTTAGCATGATTTTTGCAAATTTTTTTTTCCCGGCCAAATTCTTCAGGGGGGGCACTGTTTCCCCCTGCCCCCCGCCTGTTACTTACGCCACTGGGGGGTAAGTCCCAACAAGTCCGCATTGGCCAGGTGTTTGGGATGGCTTCCCAATTACGCTGGCACTGTGTTGTTGGTTTTGAGCCCTGCTGTCGCCAATTGTGTTGTGCACTTGGGCAGGCACTTTACCCGTCCATTGCCCCTCTCCAACCGCCCAGGAGTGGTAAAATTGGGTACTGGATTATGATTGGAATGTAAAACCGACTCGCTTGCGGGAGGAGTAGTGGCGAACCCCACAGCAAACATGTGAGTCTGGCCCAGACACCAATGACCGAGAGATGGGCACTCCGCTGCAAGGCACAACACCAGTTACTTTGGGAACCGAAGCCTCAAAAACCACTGATACCAGTCACATCCTGCATGGAAGTAGCCATGGAGCTACCACTGAGTATATAGACATGGATTGCCTACTTACTGGACATACAGATTCCATTCCATGATTTTTTTGTAACATAGATTGGATAGTGTACACGCAAGTGACTGGCTGGAACGGCTGTCAGCACCATTGCAAGTAGCTACGTGGTTAACAACCCCATCTCTCAATGCTTCGGCCTAACAAGTATTTTCACATGATCACATGTAGTTTTCAGATATTTTGGACTAATATTTCCATTTTTTGTGTCGCCTGCCCTTAGGCAGGAAGACACATAGGGATCACTTTGTCCCACTGTAGTTGTCTGTTGTTGTTGTTGTTGTTGTCATGATGTCTGTTGTTGATGTCTGTTGTGAAAAGGGTTAACACACATTTGCTTTGTAATATCCTCATTACTTTGATGGATTTAAACCAAACTTTGGTCACAGTTGCACAGGATCCCCCACTTGTTGATGAGGTCAAAGGTCACATGCCAATGTCAAAGGTCATGTGAGGTCAAGTTGTAAAAAATAGGCTTAACTGTAAATTGACCTCATTTGAAAAGTTGAAGTTCAATTAGAACCACCCTTGAATCATAGGTGCAATATGGGGAGTCCCTCCATTTGGTTATGAGGTCAAAGGTCCATACCAAGGTCAAAGGTCAATGTTAAAGTCAAGTTGTAAAAATGGGCTGAAAATGTAAAATTGACCTCATTTGAAAAGTTGAAGTTCATTGGAACCAAACTTCTGACATCACAGGTTGCAACATGGATCCTCATTTGTTAATGAGGTCAAAGGTCACATACCAGGTCCAAGGTCACATACCAGGTCAAAGGTCACATACCAAGGTCAAAGGTCATTGAGGTTCCAATTTGTAAAATGGGCTGAAAATGTAAAATTGATCCTCATTTGAAAAGTTGAAGTTCAATTTTGGGGGGAACCAAACTGAATCATAGGTGGCAACATGGGATCCCTCATTTTTGTTAATGAGGTCAAAGGTCACATACCAAGGGTCAAACTCACATACCAAGGTCAAGGTCCTGTGAGGTCAATTTGTAAAATGGGCTGAAATGTAAAATTGACCTCATTTGAACAGTTGAAGTTCAATTGGAACCAAATTTGAATCATAGGTGCAACATGGATCCCTCATTTTTGTGAGGTCAAAGGTCCATACCAAGGTCAAAGGTCTGTTAGCTATCATTCACTCACCGCGACGGCAGGCGACACACCAGCGGATCCGAGGACCGATGTATTTTTTACAATAGTCGTGCTGGAGGTAATGAGTTTTTAATCAAATATATACCATTGCAATTTTTGAAGTGATTTCTTAAAAAATTATTTTAAAAATGCCATTAAAAAAAAAAAAAAAAAAGTGTATAGTGCCCACATTTGTTTACATATCCCGATATCAGCATAGTACTACAGATAGATAATGAATAGCTGCTATATCTACTCTGTACTGTCCATGCGATATCCACCGGGGGGGTATCCTCTGCACCTGGTTGGTAACTGTCCAGAGCAGCTATTAGAGTCGGTATTGTAAAGCAGACATATTAATCAATACCTATGGAATCCCCCTCCCTGACTTACCTCACAGTACTTCACATATTAATACCAACATCGAATAAATTTCAGATTTCCTCTTTTTAAGAAAGTCTTTTCTGAAAAATTTGCAGGTACTAAGCTCTGGGAATGGTATAAAGGACAGCTAAAATCTTCTGTGTCAGAAAAGTCTATCTGTAAAGCATACACATACAAGCCCTTACAGATGCCAAAGTTTACATAATTGTTATCAGTCTTTTCATATCGTTTTTTTCATCCTTTATTAGCATTTAATTTTCTGTTTTTGAATTATGTTCGTTCTCATTGCAATAGCAATGTATAACAAGCGTATATTATTTGGTCCTTCAACTTGATTGCTTTGGATGTGACAGCTTGATGAGTGTCCTCTCTCTCCGCAATTATCCATCCAACTCTCAACATGCTGACATGTCCACTTTAATCAATTTTGGCAAATGGGGGTTAACAGATTGACAGAATGCTTAATAAGCTTTTACCGTGAACTCCCTTCACTCTCTGTTTTTTATTATTATATGATGTTCCATTTTATAAATATGGCATCACATTTGGCTCGGTGTGTACTGGTGCAGAAGCTTCATGTTAGGTATGGATAGGTGCCGTATAGGCTATACCACATGAGTAATAATCTGGCTGTGTACATTGTGTAAACTCCTATACAAACACGCAAGGTTGAAAGTGTTATAGTTCTGATATTTTTTCCATACACATAAGTCATCTTTTTTCATGTTGTTTCATTTGCATTTTGTGGAATCACCGTGATTTCATTATAATGGAAATTCCCAAATCAGAAGGCATTGTGGGAATGGTGTTAACAATTCTCGCGCTCTGAGGATACTGTGGGGGTACTGCTTTTAGCTATACTAATGCATTAAAGATCCAATGTAACCAACTGATGTAAGATGTAACACATGAGGCAGCAAAAATTTTCTGATTTTAAAAATAAATTAAGTGATTACAGATCAGGGATATAAGACTTCCGGAAATTTGGGCCATGGATAACAAAAATCCGGAAATGTAAAAAAAAAAAAAAAGCACTTATGAACTTGGGATGATGTTATTTGAGCATAGAGGCTTTTTACAATTTTTTGGGAGTGCCAGAAGGGTATATCCCCCCTATATCCCCTATCGTAAGGGGTACCCCTTTAATTCCTTCTTAGCCTTTGTTTGGACGATTTCCCGCGAAATGAAAGTTTAGTGTTTGCGTTCAGAGTTTGGCCGCTGCTGCAAGAGCCAGACCAATTTTCAGGAAATTAACGATATGCCCAATTCATCTCGCAGATCATGTGAAACCTTTTCTGTGAGTAATAAAATTATAGGAGTTTTTGAGAGCAATAAAATAAACATATGTTTGATTGTGGGCTTAGCGTGGCTTTACTTAACATATCAGTCTATTTGAGCAGTAATTTTTCAAAGAAAAATATAAAAAATCATAAATTTTGATATGCTTTCCCCCTTTCTGCCTGTGGGAAACAGGTATATTGTTGTGAATCATTGTTGTTGTGATGCTGTCCTTTATTGTTTATACGTCAAGTGAAGATTGTTTAGGTTATTGACTATACTACATGGTTGGTAAGTAATTCTTTTGGTTATGCATGTCGTTTGGTCGTGATCTATTGTAGATGTATCCTTAATACCATGTAAGCAGAATGATAGCCCCGTAAGACAATAATTGACCAGTCAGGATTTGAACCTGTGATCTTTCAGTTGCTAGGTAGACACTGTGCTGTACTATAATACAAGCATTTATAAAGCATGCTTACAAAAAATGTATCACAGTACTTTACACAAACAGGCAGAATGAAGAAGGGGACAACAGAAAAGAAGACATGATTATAGTGTGGGAGAGTGTGGCTAGTTGTTAGGGTGCTTGCCTGTGTTGGCAAATTTTCCAAAATTCCTGGATTCGAATCCCTGGTGGGGTCCACTTGCTGGGATTTATTTCGGTTAGTAACTCAATTCTGGATTTGGTAAAATACAGATACCGCTCTCCTCAATGGTTCATTTGGAATTGTGCAAATGAATCATGAAAGCATCTGTCCTTCGAAGTGGACATACTTTCGGTCCAGTGTACAGAGAGGTCACAACTGTACAGTTACATCACCGCCAGTGTCGAATAAGAGTAGGGTGAAAACCCCAAGTTTTCCAACCCGCCCCAGCCTCAAAGCGGACCCTGGTAGGAGCATTTGTTTCATGCATACAAAGGGCCCGGTTCAGCTTACTCAGTTGAATAATCTGACAACACCACAGTCAGTTACCAATGACTTGTGGGATATGCTAAGAAGAAGAAGGTTTGTAAGTAAAATAAATGGGCTGAGCGCTTCCTGAAGTTTTGAAAGTTTTTTATTGTGTATTCTGTTAAAGGCACTATCAATGATTCACTTGAAAAAGTAAAAATATTTTGAAATTGGCAGGAAGTGCTTGAAAAGTTTTGAAAGTGAGGATAAGTCTGTGAGAGTTCTCATAAGTCATTTTATCCGATTGATGAATTGCAGAAAAAGGAAGAAAAACCGCAGTGTTTGAAAAGATAGTAATGACTAAAATATCTGATTTTGTTTTACTATAGTTTGTTTTTGGGCTTACCCCACTTGCAGGGATGTTAGGATACCTTATAACCTGTGAAGACATGCAAAAATCTCATTTTTTACAATTTTTTTTCAATTTCTGATTTAGCAAATCACTGATAGTGCTTTAACATAGTAAAGATTTTTTTGTTTTTTCAATCTGGTTCACATTTACCCACTTGTACAAGTTTTCTTTCCAATAAGTGTTACTTAATAACCCAACAGTCCCATAGGCTACAAAATACTTACCGCACTTAGCAGAGAAAATTCACAAAGTCCCACATGATACAATTGCATCATCAAAACCAACACCCATATGCGGCAGAAAATACCTGCCGAGCCGGGCTCCTAGGGCTGGTCGTGGAATAGCCGGGTCGTGGGAGTTGGGTGCCCTATGCGGTCGTGGGAGTGGTTGAGCCATAAGCAGTCGTGGGATCAGCGTACCATAGGCGGTCGTGGGAGTGCGTGCCATAGGCGGTGGTGGTTGGGGGAGTGCATCCATAGGCGGCCATGGGAGGCGGATGCGGGGGGCCTCCCGGATGCAAACCCCCACCAAAATCTTACCCTTTTCTCTTCTTTCTCCCCTTATTTTTTCCCTATTTCATGAGTAGCATCACAAATTCACCCTAGGCCTATATCGCCAGTTGAAGCAGGAAGGTTGTATGTGTAATAGCTGCCATTTGTCAGAAATTTCCATCAACATTAGTACTATTTTACCAAGTCTTTGGTCATCCAGTGCTTTGAAATGGCTCTTCAGGTGTGATAGTCAGCTGGAGGAATTATGGAGTAGGGCTATAATCTTTATCAAAGGACTTCTTAATGGTACATGGAGGAGCGGCGCTCTTACGCGCATCGGACAAAGACTTGACGAATGGCTGGAGCTGTTCATGAATATTTAAATCTACATAAAATTCTTTCTTTCTTTCAAAAGTATTTAAAAAACTAAAAAATTAAAAAAAAATTCCCTTAATTTAAATTTGGGGAAATCCCAAATCCCCCCCCCCTTCACGAAACTAGTGTTATAATAATTGGGCTTAGCTAATAAATGGCTATGTGTCATACATAACTGTTCTACTGTTGATACCAGAATGGCCAAGGTGATATTGGAATTGGTTTTGCTTACATGTCAATACACATATCATTCTTTGGTAGGGATTCCTTACAAATCAGCACTCTGAGTTCAATTGAAACACAACGCCTACACTGCCAAAATTCAGTTTGAAAAAAAATTGAGAAGTATTCCATATTTGATATGTGGCAAGGCTTATCCTAAAATGATTCAGCACTTTGCACGTTATAGTCTGTATTATCATATGGATGGTAATAGGTTTTATACTTGTGCAATAAAAATTGAAGGAGATTTGCATGTCTAAATATAGTGGGTGGATTTTATGATGTATGGCTACCAGCAGTATTGGATTCACTGCACTTTCAGTCGGATGAGTTGGACTAAAATAAAACAAAAGATGCCGCCTCTGTTCCAGGCGACAGAAGTGCTTTTATCCATAATTGTGGCTGATTTTGATCGATGTAACGTCATGTGAGTGATCGACGGCAGATGAGAGGTTCAAGAAGTAGTGGATGGGAGAACGAATGACGAGAAGTTGTGCTTTCAAGATTCCATGTATTTTTTTTGTCGGGAAGTGGAAGTCCCTTGACATAAAAAATAGCATCTCAGTCTATGTCTAGCATGTATACATAAATTCAGTCAATGTAATCAGTGGTAACATTTAGGGGGTTGGAAAGTTATGGGGTGGGGGGGGGGTTAAAAAATGACGAAAACGAAAGTATGTAAGCAAAAAAAATTACTTGTGAACAGTGATGGTGGTGTGGGTTGGAAGGTATGCCAATTTATTCCATTTGATGGGATTGAAGGTACCTTTCAGGGGTGTGGCTTTAAATCTGGGGATTAACTCTTCAGTTGGAAAGTAACTTATGCGGAATTCTAGCGATATTCTTCACTTTAGGAACTATTCCTGTTAATTTAAAATATTTTCACTCTTTGGATAAATCACTGTGATAGTGTCTTTAAGTTCGCCTAGTAAGTTCTTTGGGCAAGGTTGAACTTTCAACAATACCACACTTGCATTCAGGTTAGGAAACACCAATTTTTGGCCCCCACAACACAATGTGTTGTGTGGTCTTATGTTATACCGCAGATGGGCGGGCGGGCGGGCGGAATGCGGCAGCAAAAGCATTAATCCACTCTAAAGACTTAAACCGATTACTCGCTGAATGAACTTCTAATATGGCATGGTGATTAGAACACATGAGGGGCTCAGTGCTGTATACTTTATGGGACAGGTTATGAATATTAAAATGAAGTCATTGCATATTGTGGAGAAAGAAAATTCATTACCACTCTACGGACTAAACCGATTACATTTTCATGAACAGAGGGAAATATAACAAATAGTTACATTTTGAAGAAAAAGCATTAATCAACTTTACAGACTAAAGCGTTTAGTCAATGAACTTCTAACGTGCATTTGTGGTGCTTTGATAGAACACGATGAGGTCATGTGGTGTATACTGTTTGGACAGTTATGAATATTAAAATGAGCTCATTTGCATATTTTGAAGAAATTGAAAAATTCATTAATCCACTCTACAGACTAAATGATGAGGTCAATGAGAATAATAACGTGGCAACAGTGCAGTGATCGAACAGGACAAGTCACATGCTGTATATTTTTTGGACAGGTTATATGAATATTAATGAGCTCATTTGCAGTTTAAAAATGTTGATTAAACACGGTTGTGGGGCCATTTATGGATGCACTGTATAATTTTGATACAGTTAAAGTCTTGTTTGAGGATACATGGAAAAAAATAAGGCAGTCTTTAAACTGCTTCAAAGGCCATGTCAAGTGCTTGGCTACATACAGACAACATGATGTATCTGGACATGTCACATGTTCTAGAAGTGAGTTGGTGGGGTAGTGTTATGACGTTCTAGTAGACGTCTAAGGGGTCAGAAAGACCTTTCAAACACAAATAAATGAGCTTGTGCACAAATGATCTTAAATGATCTATAATAAACAGGTTTAATGATCCTTTACGTGATTTTGCTTCAAGAATTTGAGTATGTCCAAAACAACTTTACATAAAGTTACACTCAATATTTAAGATTAAATGTATACTTATTGTCCTCAAAAATGTCCACTATTGTCCACCCGAAGCGTTGCAGTTCAACGATGAATGTCCTCACACGAAAAGACTCCAAAAATGACAGCGCACAGTTCTACAAAACTCCTCAGGTATTATATTCCCAGGGGAATCTCTCAGTCCTGAAGCGTAATCTGTCCAGCAGTTCAAGACGAGAAGGTTAAATTAAGTCCCTCGACGAAAATATTCCACAGTATATCAGTCAAGATAACACCACGATTCTATCTGTCCACAATTTGGAATCCGATTGTGATCCCAGCACTTTCGGCTCAAAGACGGACACAGCCCCCCCTCGCCAGAGATAATTACAGCAACTCTGCTCACCCATGGAATTAAAATATAATAAATCTGGCACTGTGTGGAGCAAACATACCATTAACTAGTATTGTTCAGATAAAAACTAGCTACATCATACTGTATAGATGATTGCAACTTGCTGACGGCGAGACTTAGCTCAAATCTCCTATATTACTGACTTCACAAAAATCCCAGTCAAAAATAGACTTACATCATTCTATGAATGAAAACATTGACTTGCACCATCAAATCAGATTCCACAAGTAAATTACACCACTTCATATATATAACTTTGTGGGGATATTCCCAGATCTTGCAATTGTTTTGATCTTGTAAAGAATCAAAAAGCTGTGAGTCAGGTACTAATTTTAGCATTCTTGGGGAATCCCCCCACTTCCCCTATGGTGCAATCAAATCAGGTGCACTTAGCAAAAAACAACTAGGGTATTCCCTTTCTCTCTTTATAGTAAACAAAAATACTTGTCCTGTTGAGCAATCTTTTCTCAAATAAACAATGAGAAAATAATATTTTTAAATTAAAAGTTTAACAGAAAAATGGCAGAGCGCCATCTAACAGAGGATGTTCAAAACTGTCATCTTTAGTGGACATGCCTTTCATCACAGTCTTACAACAAACTTTACGTTGAATATATCCATATAAGACGCGTAGTGCAAGGACCACTTTTTTGCCTCTAACTTGGAATTGTCTGACCCAATGGAGACAGAGTGTTTGTGAAATGGGCTAGAATTTATATCAAGGATAATTTTGATGAATTCAGACTTGGAATACAGCCACAATCATGGTGATATATCTTTGCATTAATAATAATGTCTGCATCACAGCAGAATGACAAGACAACAAAGTAGGGCATGGGCCCCTACCCTGTAGGGGGGGTTTAAGGTTAAAGGTCTGCAACAAATGATTTTGAGGCACCAATATTGCGCCATAATTATAGTAACTTCATAATGTACAGAAGGCTAAAACGTATGATCTGTAAAACAAAAAAACGCACTATAATCTAGCATTTAATAGTAAATTGAATTTATAGCATAGAAAACTCATAAAATAAAGTTTAAAATGCTACATTATAGAAATCCAAACAGAACTGCGTTCTCAAGTGTTGAAGATTGAAGGGCAAAAAACGGCCTTTTTTACTCTCTCAAAATGAAAGAGTGAAAAACCACTCTGAATTCGAGTAATTTTAAAATACCTCAATCGAGTGTGGCTTTTAGCTTTAAAAGAGCGAGAAAATGCAACCTGACACCTTAACTCGTGGGTAAACCGAGCTCACTCGTTACCGAGTGCCTCAAAATGCCACTCTTCTTCGGAGTGAAGTCTACCTCTGAACTCCTTATCGAACCGGATTTTAGCTTTAAAAGAGTGAGAAAATGCTCACTCTTTTCGGAGTGAACTAATAGCCAATCAGAAAATGCCGCAAATCGGAGTGATTCTTTTCGAACAACAAATGCGGACGATGGTTAAGTGAGAACGTCAGCAAACGGTTGAATGAAGTTGTTGAATTTGAAATTAGTGGGAAGAAGCATATGATATCTTCAGGGTGAGTATATTGTATGTGCGGTCACAGGTCACAGCATTTTACTGATCAAAGTGTGGAGAAGCATTAAATGTTATTTAACTGTATTAACTCTACATACGGCAGTCTACGCCAGGCTAGGCTTACACATTGTACGGAAATGCACAATCATGCATGTCACGGGCATGATGGCAGGACATACAGTCATGCATGCCACCATCATGCATGTCTCACTGAATCATGCCAAGATGCGCCACAATATTCATTCATGTCACGAGATGCTATGAATTATGACCTACTACACATACCAAATACTCACCAAACAAACACAATCCTAAGAATCACAAAACTCTAGAGAGTGATCGTTCACTCTCAAAAAGGAGTTATCAGTTCACTCTTTCCTTAGAGTTATTTTCACTCTTATTTTGAGTGGATCTCACTCTCTAAAAAGATGCGTCACTCAGCTGGCTATTTTTTTGGAGGAGATTTCCACTATTTTAGAAGTGGTTTTTCACTCTTTCGTTTTAAGAGAGTAGAATAGACACTGAATAGATTTCTTATACTGTATTTTGTTACAGAAATGTATTAAAAGAGAGAAAAAAGGTGATTTTGATTTGCTTATATCTCAATATATAAAAAGCTAAGCTGAATTTTGTATTTGCTCCTATACAAAATTGGAAATTTCACAATTTTGTACCAAAGAAACATTCTCAGCTTAATCACTTCACATAGGGATATTTTTGATGGAAAGCTATATTTCAGGGCAAAAATCAGTACTTTCGATTTTTTAGGGACACCCGATATGTGAAATATCTTGTTGCACCTTTAACAGACAATGAACGTAGAAGGCTATGTCATGTGATATGATTAAAGGGACACTTACCATTCTTCAGCCTTGACTCCACCACTTACCTCATTAAACCTGAGATTTTGGTATTATGGTAGCTGGAGGGCTATTTTAATACACACAATTAATGCTCACATTAAAATGATAGTTCTATTCAAATGAAATTTGGGAATTAAGGTGCAATGGATTTAATCTTTCATATGAAACACAGAAAATGCACATAGGGATTGCTTTTCCATTGTGGCTATGGGTTGTAAGGCTGTGAGCCATGAGCTGAGGCCATATAAAGGATAAATTAACAGTCTCACTTATACATTGATTGATTAACTTCATTAACTTCATACTTGATCAGAGGAACCAATGATCAATGGGGATGTACATTGTTGACCTTAAATACCCTATATGACATTTGACCCTATATTGTCCAAATTGATGAAACACTTTCTTCTCCAAACGTGCTTCAGCCACAAAACTTGCACCACTGGCCCAAGACTCATAGGGGTGTTCACAGATTGACCCCCAAGTACCCTTTGACCCCATTTGGTCAAAATCTATGAAACACATTTCCATACTACCTTTCCGTTTTACAGGAATCATCTCTATTTTGAACTTTCTAAATTGCAAAAAATAGGGATATCCCTATTTCTGAAATTTCAAACAAATCTTGAAATAATTGCCATAAAAGTCTTGAAATATTTTGTGGGCTCCTGAAGCTCTTCCCACAACTTCAAAAATAGTAAAACACAGTAACTTCAGGAGACTCTACCCATGTGTAATCCACTAGAGGCCTTAAAGTGTATCACAAATAGACACCACCCAGAAAGTCTTTCGTGATGAGGTGTACGTGGCACATGCATTCTGATTCTTGCGGGTCTAAAGTTGGACAGGATGCTTTCTTCTGCAATAAAGTGATGTGACTTAACAAGAGCATACTCATTTCACAAACATCGATGACAGACAACGCAAGCGTTTTGAGGGATCGATGTATTTTGTGTCAGAAACAGATGTTTTGTTTGTTGTTATCAAGGGCCCTATGGGAGGATGAGATTAAATCTGCTGTATTCTGATCAAGTGATTGTTGGTTTCAAATAAGCAATTCCAGCAGAGTGTAGAGGCATGCTTCAATAAACTTAGTAAAGTGACATAGCAGTCGACTATTCAAGCTTATTCATATTTCAGTTGAGACGTGAGTATTAATTGTTCAAACCAGTAAACGAACTGTGCTTTCTTCACTTCATTAGTTAGCAAAATATTGATGCAGGCCCATATCTTAATAGACCATTTGCACGGATCCGGAAATGCATCTCGTATGGTGCCCATTTCAATCCGGGAACTTGTACCAGAGTCATGTTTACCAAAAATTTGGTGTTCGTGGGACAACGTCGGCCGAACATGGCCCTTTAAAATTACATACAAAGGAACTTTTCATGTGGAAATTGAATATTACAAAATGTAGAAGAATATCAAAGGAATAAAAAACAATCGAGGGCACTGTGTTGAAATTCACGACAAAAAAGGGGTATTTTCGATCGTAACGGCCCTTACTGGTCACCATGCCGGACAACTATAGTGCAACATCAAAGATCAGGAAGTTTTGGTAATCTGTTACGCTCCTAACCGTACTAGTATGTTTGTAGCTGACTTGAGGCTGGTACAGTTCACCAATGGGAATGGGCACAATACGAGATTGATTACGGGGATCGTGCAAATGCAGTTCTTTTAAGCATAATGTGAATGCTTAATTAACCAATCACGATTAATAAGTACTCTTTGAATAATAAATTTTGTGTGGGTGCATGCAGGCGTCTTGGAGCCATAGAAAATGTAGGAAATGATAATAGAATACAAAATACACCTTAACCCCCTGAGGTCATGAGGTCTTACCACCTTTCTTACGGTATTTCTCTGATTGTTCATAAGGCTATTAACATATTGTAACCTTAGAGTAAACAAACAAATTATTACGTTATATCTGCCCTAACAATCTTTTAAGCATTTTTACAATGTTTCGGATGCTAAACATATCATAGTAACCCAACGTATAACCAATAAAATCAGACCCGGTAGTAGATTTTGCGGCGCACTCCCATCTGGATGTGGGTCGATGCACATGATAAGGCTGTTTAAGACCCCATTTTCGCATCGCTTGTCACCCAAAGGACCCCATTTGTTTTTGTTTACATTTACCAAACTGTCACCAAAGACCCCTTATTTTAGTCGTGGAAAAATTTGAAAAAATGTTCTAAAAGACCACATTTGGGGGAAAATTCTGCCAAATTTGTCACCAAAAACCTTTTGGGCATTTGAGCTGTTCTTCTCACCCAAAGACCCCTATTTGTTTTAGTTCTCTGTCACCAAATGCACCCTGGGTTTCTCGCGATGCCACCAGCCCTTAGAACTACATGTGATCTAGGCTATAAAAGAAGGGTATTGATTTATTGAACCAAACAGCACCAGTTGGTGGTAAGAAATTGATGGATGGTAGAGGCTGAAGAGCCGATATAGTCTTGAATATTAAGAAACTTTATTTAATTGGCCTATCAAATGACATAACATGCAATTAACCAATCAGGAAGCTGTTAGAAAGGCAGTATAGTGTTCTGGGGTTATCAAGGTTACTACACCTTGAATAATTGCATAAAAGTCTTGAAATATTTTGTGGGCTCCTGAAGCTCTTCCCACAACTCAAAAATATCGTAAAACCCGTAACTTCAGGAGACTCTACACTGTGTAACTCACTAGAGGCCTTAACAGTGGATCACAAATAGCCACGCACCCAGGTTTCGTGATAGGGTGTTCACAGCACATGTGCATTCTGCTTTTGGGTTCTAAATGTTGGCAGGTAATGCATTTTCTCTGTGCAAATAAAGTATGAGTGATTACCAAAGGATACTCATTTCACACATCGATGACAGACAACGCAAGCGTTTTGGGGTATCGATGTATTTTTGTCAGAAACATATGTTTGTTATCACACAGGGCCCTAGGGGAGATGAGATTAAAATCATGCTTGTATTTGATCAGTGAACTTGTTGGTTTCAAATAAGCAATTCACAGCAAGTGTAGAGGCATCTTTCAATAAACTTAGTAAAGTGACATAGCATCGACATTTCAGTTCATATTTTCAGTTGAGAGTGAGTATTAATTGTCACCTCAACCAAGTAAACGAACCTGTTGCTTGCTCAACTTTCATTAGTTAGCAAAATATTGATGCATGCATATCTTAATAGACCATTTGCACGCTCCCGAAATGCATCTCGTAATGGTGCCCCCCACCCCCCCCCCCCCCCGCCCCCCCCCCCCCCCCCCCCCCCCCCCCCCCCACCCCCCCCCCCCCCCCCCCCCGCCCCCCCCCCCCCCCCCCCCCCCCCCCCCCCACCCCCCCCCCCCCCCCCCCCCCCCCCCCCCCCCCCCCACCCCACCCCGACCCCCACCACCCCCCCCCCCCCAGCCCCCCCCCCCGACCCCCCCCCCCGACCCCCCCCCCCCGCCCCCCCCCCACCACACCCCCCCTGCCCCTCCCACCCCCCCCCCCCCCCCCATTTCCATCCGGGAACTTGTTAACCATGTTTCATGTTTTACAAAAAAAAAAAATTTGTTGTTCGTTTGCGTCGCCGAACATTGCCTAAATTACAAATACCAAAGTACCTTTTCATGTGACTTTATCTTACAAAATGTTAGAAGATAATCAAAGGAACAAAAAACAATCGAGGCAACTGTGTTAAATTCACGACAAAAGGTAGTATTTTCGATCGTAACTGTGGCCCTACTGGTCCACCTGCCGGACAACTATAGTGCAAATCACAGATAGGGTAAGTTTTTCTGTATTCTGTTTACGCTCCTAACCGTACTAGTATGGTTTTAGCTGACTTGAGCCTGGTACAAGCTCCCCTAATGGGAGGAATGGGCACATACGATGCTTAACGGGGATCGTGCAAATGGTTCTTTCAGCAATAATGTGAATGCTTACATTAACCATCACCGATTTAATACGACTCTTTTAAAGTAATAAATTTTTGGGTGTCAATGGCAGGGTCTTTGGGGAGCATAAAATGTAGGAAATGATAATAGAATTACAAAATAACCTTACCCCCTGAGGCATGAGGTCTACCACCTGTCTTACGGTGTCTCTGATTTGTTCATTACATGATATAACCTATTGTAACCTTAGAGTAACCAAACAAATTAATTATCTGTAACAAATCTTTTAAGCATGCTTACCAGGTTTTCTGATTGCTAACATATCAGAGTAACCCAACGTATAACAATAAATCAGCCGGTAGATTTTTGGGGCACTCCATCTTGGAGGTGATGTCACATGTAAGGGCCGTTAAGACCCCATTTTCACAGCATCGCTGTCACCCCAAAGACCCCAGGTTTTTTTTTTTATTAACATTTTTCCAAACTGTCACCCAAAGACCCCTATTTTTGGGGAAAATTTTGAAAATGTTCTAAAAAGACCCCATTTGTGGAACTTCTGGCAAATTTTTGTCACCCAAAAACCGCTTTGGGGCATTTTTGCTGTCTCTCACACCCAAAAGACCCCTATTTTTTTCGTTCTCTGTCACCAAATGCCCTGGGTTTCGATGCGCCAGCCCCCTTAGAACTACATGTTGATTGGCTTTAAAGAGGGTATTTGATTTATTGAACTCAACAGCACCTGGTAAGATGCTGGTGGTAGGTCTGAAGAGGCTTAGTCTTGAATATTTTCAGAAACTTTATTTTAATGGCTTACTCACTGATATAACATGCAATTAACCAATCAGGCAGCTGTTAGAAAGGCAGTAAGTGTTCATGGGGTTATCCAAGGTTACTACACAGTAAATCTCTCAGTGAAAGCTTGAAGTAGCTTGCAATCCCACACCACCTGAAACAAGTGACCAGAAATATCGGAAACTGTCAGAAACCTCCTAGATAAGGACTCTGGAGCATAAAATATTTGCAGTAAATTGGCATTTTCGGGCTATTTGCTATTTATGCTTGTCTTTAAGTTGTTTACACTTGCCCGGGGACTCAGTTGGTTCATGATCATGTTCCTCCTCCCAGCATTTGGGGGATTTTGATTTTTGTCCACAGCTAAGTGAGATAGACTGCAGAAGATGAGTGAGTAGTGAGACATTTACCTCAGGGAGTTATTAAGTTATTTACCACTATACTTGACAAATATGGATTAGTGGAGGGAATATCAAGCAAAAAATGTCCAGAGTTTTTTTTGTGTGTGGTGCGTGCTCGTTTCTTTTAAGGCACTTGTGGTTACATTCTTGAGGGAATGATTTTATTGATAAGATTCCAAACATAGTTACCAAAAAGCGGCGATTAAGGTACTTGTAAAAAAAATGATAGAACGAGTACACTGTAGAATATTCATTTGTCAAAAAAAGTGTTTTATAATTTTGATAATTATAGTAGTCATGCAAATCAGTTGTTTCTCAAATCATTCATAATATGTACTTCAGTCAGTGCTGGAAACATTTTTGCTATGCTGGAAGATAACCTTTTCATATTTTAAACAGTTTTCATAATTACAAAAATATTTTCATACCCTAAATTTACACTTTATGAACAATTATGAACTGACGAATTTTAATTTGTCAAATGAGACAAATTAATTGACTAATTAAAGATGACTTTAGACTCACCAAATGAATAGAATTAGTCAAGCACAAACATGATGAATTTAAATTACACATTGGTCTTGCTATTAGTAGGCCTTTTGACGAATTTTGTAATTAAAAGTCCTAATTTCAAGTTGTAGAAATATTTGCAGTTATGAAATTTAATCCTGAAAATCTTTTAAGAAAAAACTTTTTTTAATTCAAACACTTTTAGCACTATTTTGTGCTAAAAATAAAAACATTGCATGACTATATTTAATTATTCAAATAAGACACTTTTTGACTAATTAAAGGCACTATCGTGATTGCTAAATCCGCAAATCGAAAAAATCATAACAAATCAGATTTTTGCATTTAGTAACAGTACAGGATCCTAAACATACCTGCAAACATGATAAAGACCATAATCCACCTAATAGGACAGAATCGGAGATTATAGTCATTACTGCCCGAATGGACACTTACACTACAACACTTAATTGACTGGAGAACGTATCTTGGAACACTGCCTTTTCCTCTTTTCTGTCAATTCTGCAAGCTGAAAAGGTACTTAAAGGAAATAGTGTCATGATTCTGAATGGATTTTGAAAAAAAAAGTTGTTGAGGAGAAAGCTTAAGTAAAGTATTTACATATCATCATCGAATAAGTTGAAATTTCCACATTTGTTGAGTCTTTTGCCCTTTTAATTCCCCGCCCAATAGCTTACTCGAAAACATTCCGACAAATCCCATCGCAGGCAATGGTGACGTCAAGTGATGACCATCATATCATAATTAACGTCGTTGTGACCATCATATCGCAGTGTGCCACTTCAATAATAATTAAACCAACGAATGAAAACCAAATAATGTCATTCTGTTAACTTTTTTTTCTATTTTATTAATTACTTTCATAATACCGGCAATATTTACAGTTTCAGCAAACAATTCCGAGTCAACACGAGTTTTGGTCATCACTTTGACATGACGTCACGAGGAGAGCAAATTGGGCGCTTAATTTGATCAATGAAGCCGTAACGAAAAATCCCGCCGTTTCTTCTTATGTCTAAAGCACACATTAACAGCTCTATTTTTTTAATTTTTCAAATTGTATTATTTTGTTTTTTTTTTCGGGAATTCGTGAGTATGTACATATATTTTTATGATGTAAGTCAAACTGAGCTTGACAAAAATCTTTACATATTTCCTTTAAGAGAATTCAACAGACTTATGCTTCACTTTTAAGTATTCCTGCAATTTCCAATCTTTTTCAATTCACTGATAATGTCTTTAATATTCTCAGTGTGACTATATGGGATAAGCTATTTACATGCCACATTTCCAATTTTTTCAAATCACTGATGTGTCTTTAATAGTTCTCAGTGTGGACTATATGGGCAAAGTATTCATGACTCATTCCCAATATTTTCAAATCACTGATAGTGTCTTTAATATTCTCAGTGTGGACTCTATGGGCTGGTATCACAAAAAGGGAGTAGTAACCAAAGGGTAGTCCTTCCGAGTGGACATTTTGACTTTCAACATACTCTGAAAATGTGGTGTTTGGCACGGAACATTTGCTTATCTGCCATTTTTGATCTTTGACCGATTTTTGGATTAGAAACCAAAAGACAATTTTTTCCTTCAATTTCTAGAGTTTCTTAACACTTAACCCGGATTTTGGGTGACTTCTAGCCCAGATCTGCTTCGGCGGTTTTATTGTTTTAGTGCGTTGAAGTGAATCATTGCTGAAAAGCTAGCGAGACATGGCAAATTGTGACCGGAGGCTGCTATAGATTTTCTAGCCATAATGTCCGGGTCAAGGCCATTTTCATGAAACGTGCAACCCGATATAATGGCTGTCTGCAACCACAAGTCTGCCATGGGAGGTCAGTAATTGCCATCTTTGTAGTGCTAAATGCCTTGGTGTGTGAGGCCCAGGGAAGTGCTTAGCCGGATCACGGTTTGGGGTTAAAATAATCCTTATGAAAATGATCTTTCATACAATGTTTCCAAATTAATTTTCTTCTTCTGACATCCTGTATGCACAAATATCATACATATATGTATGATGTTAATATCATAAATACAAATTAACTGCGTGTTTGGAATTGGGTATCATTTATCCCCCTGGCTTGAAAAGCAGTAGGGTGAGTTTGCGTTAGCAAGCATGTCCATGTTCCAGTTTGTTAGATTGTAATTTTTCCACGTTTGTTTGAAAAGGCCAAGTCCAATTTTTCAAACAAGACTTGGGGTTTCAGGTGCAATAGGGGTTTATGAATAAGTAGATGATATATGGTCATGGACCAGATTCAAAGTTCATCTGAGGTTCATGTTCCAGGGACTGTCATCTGGCCAGGGGGTGGACGCACGTTTACGTGGTGTATTTTTGAAAAGTTGATCGACCCGTCTTGGCACAAACCCCTGTGATGGATGGGATGTTCAAGCCCATCCATGAGGAATTTTCTCAATCATTACATTTCGTTATTTATTAATATGTTGAAAGGAAAAAAGTCCAATCCTGGGAGGTTAAACCTGGTCTAAATTAAACTGGTTTAAAGTAAGACTCTCGTTGATAATACCAGGTTATATTTTCCACACGGGAGGCAAACATTTAAAGGAAGACTTGTGCTAAGAAGAACATTATCAATATTACGTATAAAATAAATTATTGAACACACAAATCAAATGATTTAATGAAAAACGGCATAAACGTCATAGAAAATACAGTTACAAAAGTGTTAAACGGGAAGGTGTATCATGCTCGTCCTGGCCGTATCCCATAAACGTGTTAACACTAGTGTGGATTTAAATAGTGCATCTCACACCAGATGTTTCTAATTTATTTTTGAGGCTTCATATAATCCTTTTTTTCAATGAAAAACCACTCGAATGTGTTCAATAATTATTTGCTAGCATGTATTGTTACTATGTTATTCTTTAGGGTAATATTTCAGTTAGTAGCTAAGTAGCGACACATCTGTGTGAGAAAATGCCACTACATTTCCAATTTATTTGTAGTGTTTATAAATTGTATTTTCTATATGAGAAATGCCAAAAAATAACAAAATATCAACAATATTAATTTCATGGCGGGGGGGTTGGTTATGTACACCATGTATGTCCGAGCTCTTTGGTTCAAGTTTCCCAATTCAAATGCATCACTTCAATTCCAACCAAACTTGGTAACAATGATCAGTGGTTGAGATGAAAGGTCTTACAGGGGTCAAAATGGGTCCTTTTTGGTAAAAGTTGCCCCATTTGTGATTGCCGAAACAGCTTTTACTCCAGAAATGTAACAAAATTTCTGACTTCTAGGCCAAATATGAATTGAGTTATGATTTATGTGAGAGCAACCATGCGTCGAGTGGAAAAGCACAGGACTCGGTGATCATTAGACTGTTAAAATGTGAGTTCAAGCCCACACAGTGGCCAACAGGTTTTGCACATGGGCAAGATACTTAATCTCAAATTCCCCTGTGGAACCCAGCTGATAATGTGGGGAGGCTGTCTGGGGAATATTACAATTTAAGTGATGATAGGATGTTGCGCTTGTAAGGCCTGTCTTTGACCCTGTTCTCCCCCCACACTATCAAAATGCTTTTATGCTATGATACAAGAAAATATATTTGCACCGCTAGAAAATATTGTACTCGTATAAGACTCGTACAAATTTTTCTAGCTCGTGCAATATATTCTTCGTATCATACTCAAAAGCATTCAATATTATATAAATCTTCGTCGAAATAAGCAATTTTGCAGGTGTCTACGGGGTCTTTGAGCAGCCGCCTTGATATGATGAAGCGTGACATGATTGTGAGGTTTCTGAAGGATGGCGTATTTAATAATTGTCAACCGCGCTTTGAGCCTGTTTACAGGGATTAGCGCCATATAAAAACTGGTTATTATTTATAATTATTATTTAATTAGTATAGCTTTGCACTCAGATCAACCTCTTCCCTGTATAAAAAAAAATATGTGCAAAATTGCTGACTTTCAGCATGTGTATTAGTAGGGTAATGATGACTGAGGAGTAGATAATGGACCCACAAAATACAGATGATAGGCCGGGTTTTTTTGATGATCAATATTTGTGCAGCCACGTTTCCTATGAGTTACAATAAGCTATCTACCAAGAACACAGTTAGTGGGTTGACTTGTACATACATTGACACAAAATGACCTTGTGTGATCTGGGTCTCATATTTCATACCCAAAAAACAGGGGGGTGTTTTTTCTAAATACCATTGTGAATGAAAGCTACTGAACTGGCCAAGGGACTTGAGATTTTTGACTAGCTCATAGTGTTAGATTTGAGGGTGCTTGAGCAGTAGTGATTGAATGATGAATTGAATGTGCGATACTTCATTGACTATTTGTCTTTCTCTATTTGTCATATGCTGCATTTTCTTTGCTATTGGGAATTTGCCATTATGAAATCAGTTTTGCTGATATTACATGAATGCATAACCATGGATATAAATCCAGAGTGAAGGGATTATAACCCCAGGGTACCCTGATGATACAATCTGTTGATTGGCTCAGTAGGCCAATGGTAGACAATTAAAAAAAGTGCTTCTATAGTCGCAATGTAAATAATTATCACCTCCCTTACAGTATCTCTGATTTGCCTATTAGATATTACTTTCTTGAAAATGACCAATCAGATAAATGTTAACGATGGTGATGGACAGGCTGCATAGCCAGACCGGTGGTTCCGAGGGCACGTTCTGGTAGGGGCACAAATGTCCCGACACAGGCAAAAAAGATCCCGTTTGCAGGACAAACAAGAGGTCCGAAAAAAGTTGATTAATCATAATAGCAGTCATTTACTCCTGATTTCTCCTCGACAAACGATTTTTCAGAAGGGGCATTCTTTCCCCCGCCCCCACTTGGCTACGCACTGCCGATAGTCATAGTAAAACAGGTATACTTGTCTCACCTAATAGGCCCCCAACTTATTCGGCTTTTGTTTACCCGGGCGTGAAAGTAATTCCATTATACATGAGCGCTTCTAGCCACAAGCCACGCACTGCACCCGCTGCGGTAGTGTTGCTTACAGTTGCGGGCCCAAGCATTCTATATCAATAGTGGTGTGAAGAGTCTCCATGCCACTTTGGTGATGAACAAAGTGTAGTACCCATGAGGTAATAAGTGTATTAATTAACCTCATAGCTTCTACCAACCAATTTAATTGGTGTTTATAGCATTAGGTGATATAATTAGCCAATCCAGAGACATAGAAAGAAACGCCCCCAACTGTCCGAACCTCCCCCCCCACCCGTCCCCTTTCTTCCCCTCTCGCTATAACCTTGTTACACTCGTTTCTATCCATGTCTTCAACTTGACTTACATCTCCCTACACCCCCATTCTATCCTGCTACTCTCTAACTACAGTCCTCTCATGATCTCCTCCTAATCCCTTTGTCATATCCTTGTGTCCATCTAAGTATTTCGCTTTCCACCCATTGTCTTCACCTTCTTCCCTCCTCAACTCTCCTCTCCACATATACCTGCAGTGTTCTTTGCATTCATTTCCCTTTCCCCTTTGCGAATAAGATTAATGGGCATATAGAAGATCTCTTTGATTGGTTATTCAGGGGTAAAATCCTGCTTTTAAATGGAATGAAACCAATTAGAGATTGCCCCGTAAGAAGTAGCGGTAGGACCTCAGTTAATGCGTGCTTGGAGCTCCAGTTGGGTTAATTGTGATAGTACAAGTTATGGCTGTATATTGTAAAGCATCTCATTCCATTGAGATCATAACCTGTTAAACCCTATTTGAAACTGGACGTAAAAAATCATTTATAACAAAAGTCAAACAAACAAATGCAACAGGCAAAAAATCACAAAAGTACACATTGATTACGCTTAAATACTAGTGCAGTAAGGATGGGCCCATAGGTAGGTGTAAAGATACTAAATAGGTATAAAAATCATTCTTGTCATCAGGTGGTCATAATTAAAACAATGAAAACCAAAGTAGGCATCTTTGTCTTACATTCCCAGAGGTTTCAGATCTTGGATACACAAAAATCACAAAATACAGGGTTGTCTATTTTTACATTTGATTTTTTCTGGACACAACCATACATCTATTTCATTTCTTTGCACATTATGAAAGCAGGTGTACTCTTACTAAAATTTCCTTGCTTGCAGCTATCATGGAAATACCTATAACTCACGATATGGAATTTTCCCCCCAAAATCATATTTTAAAACATTTTGGAAAAAAAAGGCCATATATTGAGTTAGGATATTTCATGATACCCGCAGCAAGAAAAATTACGTGAGTACACCTTGAACTTAATAATCTGCAGAGAAATGCTAACACCTACAAAAAGGTAAAACGAAGATGCATTATTTTGGTTTGAAATTGGTTTTGATGTGACCACGTATTGGAAAATGTGATATTGAGGACCTATTAGTAATGCTTTAGATACCCATGGGAACCACTTAAGTGTCCATAGCCTCCCCGTGGCTTGCGAAATAATGTAAAAGAACTGTGTTACAATAGAGGGGTCCCATTCCCGATTTAGAATCCTGACTCCCGACTCATAATTATTTATAGAGTATATTTTAAATGTATTCTTGACGGGTTCGGCTTTAAAACTATTTGGTGATTTTCCATAAATTTCTAGAAGTGTACACATCATTTCCGTTTATAAGCTGACATAAGATTATCAACATTAGCCTCTTACATTATTACCATTTGCCAATAAAACAGTATTTTATACATGGCATACTAGGTTCGCTTTTCACTCTAATGAGATATTGTAGTCGTAGGAAAAAATGGACAGTAAGGCCTGGCTTTCGAATAGGTGCATAATAAATGTGTGAGTATGTTATCTAGCGTAGGTCTGCTTCTATGGTATGTGACATCCATTGCGGCTTTTCGGTATCTACACATTTGCCATAGATTATTATCTGATTACCACTTCTAAATTTTCTATAAGGAGGTATTTTTTTCACGGATTTATATTTACGGTTGGACCCGTGGGTCCTTGTAAAAGTAAAGTTGGAGTTGGGGTTTATTCACATGTCACCTATGTCACTTGATGAATGACAGCACCCAGCCCATGGCAGATGTTGGACAAACGATTGATTGTTTAAAAAATACAATATCAATCATAGAGCAACCTGTGTTTAAACCCTCGAAAGTCAACTTCAAGTATTAGTATTTCTTTAGCACTTGCAATTCTTTCCTACTGCGTCAGGAGGCGAGTTGTGTCACTAATGTAAAATATTGACCATCTTCTATTTCTGTCCCATATCTCTATGCCTAATTACAAGACCATCATTTAATATTTTCTATTTCACAATTGTGAGGGTATTGATGCCCGTGAAGGTGAATGAATGTGTTCAAGGGTAAATAATTCAATTGTAGTACGCCCAGGACTCAATCATTTGGTGCACTGCTCACTTCTCCAAACTAACTTTGTTGAATACAAAAGGTGCATTGCGGCAGTAATGATCAGTGTTGTATGGCCAACTGCCCATGCAGACGTACAAGACAAGAGAAGATTTCAATAGCTTCCACAATGCATTGCTTCCAATGGAGGTTTTTGCACAGGTACTGATTTGGGTCGTTAGTGAGGAAACCCATGGTAAATTGACAGTACTATCACAAAACTTTGCCATTTAAGAGCGTTTAATCTCAAACGATCCACATGGCAACTTGTACAAAAACTTCCAATGGAAGAAATTGATTGTGGAAGCTATGGTATCTTCTCTTGTACAAAGGACTATTAATTGCCAGAAGGGGATTTAATCAATCACATAATGAATTGAACTCTATGTATGGCAGGGTTCCCACTGGACCCAATAATTTCCAAATGTTCAGAATCATGGTCAAGTGGAATATTTTGGTCCCGAGACCAGCCTTCCAAATTTTTAGTATAATCAGGACTTACAGTTCCAAATACATGGTGGTAAAGATTGCTTTGATTTCTATTGTTGCCTTTGGTGAAAAATTTGAGGTTACATTTCCGTATTTTAAATGTTAAACAAAGTTGGTTTCGTCAGACAATACAAATAGTATAAATAGCCATGATCGTGAACTTGGTTTCCCACAATAAGCACTATTTTGAAGGCTGCATTTAGCCGAAATAGGTCGGCTAAATTTTGCTTTTGAGGTTTGAAAACATATTTTTTGCCTTTCAGAGGCTTAGAATATGGGGTCCAAGTGGACCTCATTTTGTTACTCAATCTGAATTTGTGTCCAGTGAAAATTCTGCCTGTTATTTGACGCCAAAATCCTACTAAGCGGGGAACCCTGATATATGGTGTAGTATGCCGTTGGCACCAGGTGCGTAGCCAGCCCGATGGTTCCGAGGGGGCAATTTCCCGGTAGGTGCAACAAATGCCCCGGTCACAAGCAAAAAATTTCCCGGTCACAGGGCAAAAGAACCCGAAAAGTGGCTGATTTAACATGAATTTCTGTGTTTTATTTCCCGATTTCCACTCAAGATTTTTTTCAGAGGGGGCACTCTCCCCCCTTTGCCCCCCTTTTCCCCCACCTGGCTACGCCACTGGTTGGCACAAAAAGTGTCTTGGCATGTTTTTTCAGTATTGTGCAAAAGTGTAATAATTTTGAATGTTTTCGAAATATACATTTTCTTGCCTAGATCTCACTCTTTCATTTAGCACCTCGATTGCAAAAAAAATCATGCAAAAAATGGCTGAGATAGAATGCCCAAAAGACAAAAAAAAAAACCTCAAACCAAAAAGCTCCAAAACTTTCACTTTATGGAGTTTTCAATTATCGCTGTGTGGTAAAACACAAGAATCTGTGTGTATTGATTACACAAAGATGGTGAATGAGTGAGTAAGCCTACTTAAAATATTGATTATGGTCCACATGTTAAGTGTCACAGTAGACTGCAATGAGGCACGATCTTTCATTTAAGACCAAATATTTCTCATAAAAAATTACATGTTGCTTTAAAGTGGCACTGGCACATTTTCACAAAATATGAAATTTCTTGAATTGCTCTCAAATGATAATCTAGGCCATTGGAAGAATAGAGATACATTTTACACATAAAAATAACATACTCAAAAACAGGTAGGGATGTTAATAAGAGGTTAAAGACATCCACATAATTTGTAGGCTAACTTTTAAGTTTTCCATAACTTTAATCAACAAAATTTGTATATTGCATGAATATCATGGACTCGTACTCATTGATATTAAAACCACAAAGGTCACAGACCGGTTAAACAGGGTGCATGCCCTGGGAATATGCATACGGCATGCGGGGAAATATGCATACGGCATGCGTTTTCTTCTATTAAATAACATTTCCGTCGTCTGCTGAATTAAACGTCGCCGGCAACGTTTAATTATAAAATCGTTATGTTTACCCTTAAGAATACTGATTTGGTCTTAGTTATTTCAGGTGAGGGTTAATGTATATAAAAGCTTCACAACCATGCAAAAATATCGATTTGAAAAATCTTGAGGGCGCACTATTTTTCAAATGTGCCAGTGTCTCTTTAAAGATCAACATGAACATCAGAAGTTAAAAAAAAACAACAGCCATTCACACACCCAACCCAACCCAACCAAAACAAATATTAACTACACTCTCAAGTGAAGCCCATAAATGGTGGTGTCTGTGTGCATGCTGGTGAATGATGGTCAAGTTATCTCACATGACCATACTGGTATAGTCCCAAACTGCATTGCATTGTGGGATTGCCTTCACAGACTGTTATTCAAGGCAAAGGGTGTTGTGTCATTAGAGCAACCCAAGTTCTCTATTACTTTCACCAATACTGAGCTGTCATGATACCAGTACCTGTAGCTCTATGTATGCTGACAAACTTTGCGAGTATTGTATTGTTATGTCAGAACTGTATCGCATTTACCAAAGTGGATGCATTGGTATGTCCAATACACTAATGTATGCCCATGGATTGATTATTGGTATCAGGAAGGATTTGTGGTGCTGATAGCTTTGGAGAGAAGTGGTTACACTCTACTGCATTGACTAAGCAGTGTGATTGACAAAGGTATGCTTAGTTTTGCTTGAATGATTGCATATATTATGGGAAACAGTGGTATTTGTGGATTAAATTCTGAGAATATGGTAGTAATGACTGAGCCAGTGCTGGGAGGTTTGAGGTGATATTTCAATTGACCAAACCACATCCATGTTGGGTCTCTATAGCCCTATTAAATTCGGGGCTGGTGTTCGGTATCCAGAGAGGTGTTAAACGAGCTTGCGACCTCTAGGTCATGCAGTGGTCATTGGGCTGTGTGATAATACGAGAGTCTAAACTAAAGGTATGATATAGGACTGCATGGCTGGTATTAAACCTTTTGTATTGCTGTTTTGTGTGTAGTTAAACGACCAGAATAAGGTATGTTTTGACTCTGTTAAGGTCGATACTGTGGGACTAGTGTTACTATTTCATGGGCTATTTTCAGCAAAATTTTAAATGCATATTGTGTGTGTGTCTCTCTCTAGTGTTATATCAAAATTTATATTGCGTTTTTCTTTTATAGAGTGATGTAGTGGTAAAAAAATGCATGAACTCCTTTATGCCAAAAGTTCAAAACACCAAGTCAAAGTCTGGGAAGACAAGGCAATTGGAGGTGATTTACGCACACACAGGGGCGGCGCCAGGGGGTGGCAGGGAGGGGTGGCCGCCCCCTGATATTTTCAAAATTTAGGAAAAACAGGTTTTTGCGCAAAAATTAGGGGTTTTAACCAAAATGAGTTCATTTTGTACTGTTTCGCCCCCCGGGCCCCCATGATGTTTCGCCCCTCCTATGATTTCACCATGGCGCCGCCCCTGCGCACACACTCTATGTATGTATAGCCTATTACTTTTTTCAATATGTTTTGCGTATGTACACGCATATACTTGAAAAAGTGCTATATTTTTTGTTTATACATATATAGCGTATATGATTGTATACCCTCCACTACACCACTGCATATAGTTTTTGAAGTTAACTTAAACTGTAATTTTTTACTAGTTCACAATGTCATAAATGTGGGGATTCCAACATATATGTAAAAAAATGGCCACATTTTAAAACCTATGTTGTTCTCATTGTTACATGTACTACTTGCTGGTAACTTTACCTACCACCAAATTTTCCAAATAATTATGAAAAAAATCAAGTAAACATTGAGAGCATTGTTTGTGTACATGAAGAAACTGACTAAATGATGGATTTAATAATTTTAAGTGTGAACTCTACATGCCAAAAGGTCTGCTTTTGCAGTCCTTCCATCAGAAACGTTTACAACTAAACGTTTAGTTATAAACGTCTCTGCTTCCATTGAGTGAATTTAAAGAAAAGCAATTATGTTTTTCATTGCATAATGAATAGTGTAAATAATTTTCTTAAATGACACATATCTGGAGATAGTTAGGTTTGTAATTGAAGTCTGTGTTATATTTCTATTATTGGGTCTAAAATGGATGGAAAGCTAAAACAGGCATTTATGAATTTGGTATTCATCTGCATGTGTTTTTTTATTAAATATATCAACATTTTAACTAAAGACACCTGAAGATTTTTTAAAAATCATCCATTATTCAAGTTAAGCCAAATATTATTTGCCATATCTACTCATGGTACATGTACTAATAAAACATGGTATTAAATTTGTGGATTTAACTTTAAAGGTGCAAAAAAATTAAATGCATCCATTATTGGTCATATGTAGCAATTACATATAGATTAAACACTCAATAGAGTCCAAGTGAAAATGGTGATTTTCATTTGCTTATATTTCATTGTAAAACTGGTTGAATTTCATATTTGCTTCAATACAAATTAGGAATTGCATGATTTTTATCAAAGAAATAATTGTCAGCTTTATCCTTTCAGATGGGGATATTTTTAATGAGAAGCTATTTACATCAGTGCAAATATCAGGCATTTATTTTTGTTTGGGGCACCTGATATGTGAAATATCATTGAACCTGTAAGTTATAGTAGGCGATTTTTAAAAAAAAATCAAAAATTGTTTCTCTAAAATTTAAACAAACACTTTATTAACAAAATCTAACAAGAGAATTCAGATATTTTGGTTGAAAGCTGCCCCTGAAGTATGGTCTTCCCTCTTAACTAGAAATAATCATTACTTCAAAAATTATGTTGATTTGTAAAAAAAAAAATAGAAAAAACTTAAAGGAATTAATTAGTCACTTGAAATTTAGGTAATATGTGAACTGAAGTCTATTCTTAATAAGATCCATGTTTCAAATTAATTGAGTAATTTACTGATTTTATAGTGAATTTCTTGGGGATGCATAATTATTGATAATCCTACCTTAAAGGTCCATGGTCCGATCGCTAATAGCCTCGACCCCATATTTTACCGGAAGTGGTCAACATTTTTGTATCGGAAGAAAGTTACTATTTTTCTTATTTACCCTGTGAAATCTTAGGACTAAAGGATGTTTGGTTTGGATGTTATGTGCAAAAATATGCTCCATTTTGGTCAACCAATATTAATTTTACAGAGTACTCTATGGGGATTACAAAATCACATTTTTAGCTCTCACTTCAAAACGGGTTGGAATATCGTCGCAAAACTTCACAGATGGGGTTTTGGGGTGAAGGCCAGTCTATCAAGATGAAAAATTTATAAATGTAAATCGGGCCATCCCCTTAAAGCTTTTCTTACCTGGTACAGTTTGCCTAATTACATCATGATCAATATACCTTCTGAATAACCTATTTGTAGTTGTTGCTCTAGATCTGATCTAACAATAGAAGAACCCACAGCAAAGACTTCTTGTGAAGTCCATGTCCATGCATGAGCGGGTAATAGTGACGTGTAGCAAATATTGATTTGCTTCAATCGAGGGACTCATCCGAATGACAAATGTGTCAGCCTGAGAAGCAAATTTTGTCTCGTCTCATTATTGCCTTGGGCCCTAGGCTGTCTCAATGACCTACCCAACATGAATGTTACTGTTATGACTGTAATTGTGGACTAAGTTTTTATTTGCGCCTGTGAAATCGCCCTGTCGCTTACAGTCTTATTGCTGTTCGTGTGCACGAATGTTGGGTCTTGCTTGCAGTGACATTGGCCCTAGTTTGCAAAGTTAACCTTTCTTACTGATAAACAAGCCTAGGGGGTCGCAGGCCCGTTAGCTGGGGGATCTTGCCGCTTTAAATTTTGTGCAATCCTACGCGCAGGAAGAAGATGACCGCGCTATAAATCCAAATTCCCCGTCTAGGTGTATGTGTGTTAAAGTTTTGGTTAACATTTTTGAATTGCTGTGCATGGACACTTTATCCCCAATTGCCACCAAACTTGGGTCTTCAGGGCACCCATAGACACTTGGCATGTCATGGTAGGGTTAAAGGTTTACAAAGGTTGAAAAGGTTTTAGATGGTCAACAGGGGGGCACGCCAGGGTAAAATCTAGGAGGGGCGAAAAAATCAGGGGGGGGGGGGGCGACGACGAAACAGTACAAAATGAACTATTGTGGTTAAAAACCCCTAATTTTTTTGTAAGCAAAAAACCCTGTTTTTCCTAAATTGTGAAAATCTCGGCACCCTGAGGTCAACTCAACTTATGCAGAGAGTGAATGGAAGGTATATTGAAAAAAATAGGTGCCAGTAGTGGTTTGCGCCGGAACCGCCAGGTTCAGAAAAGGCCTCTGAATCTGTGAATGGTATTGGGAAGGAACTGGGGAAGGAATTGCCTGTAGTGATTGTGATTTATGCCAGGCAAGCAAAAAAATGCGTGCGGATTTAACCTCAGAACAAAACTTTCGATCTTGAAAGTGTTTTTGATTGGCTAATACACTATCTGTTATGTAATTAACCATTTACAAATACTGTATAAGTGGAAATTTCCGCGAGGTTTTATTTTCGCGAATTTCGCGAATCCCCTCGGTGAACATAAAAATGCAAAATATAAACTCGCGGACAAATAACTTTTTCCAATAGGTTTGGATGCATTGATGGTCAATTACCGTGAAATTAAATTTTTGCCTATTGGCAAAATGATTGATATAAAATGCGAAATATCTGACGCGGAAAATTGCCCATTATACAGTAGCTTTTCGTCAAAATAATGGAATAGTGGGCCAAGAAAAAAAAAACTTGTCTCGGCTTCCCACTCGCACAGTTGTCCAAATCACATTTTATGCATTCATTTATTTTAAAAGGTTTAAAAGATATTTTTACTTTTTAACCAATCAATGAGGCGTTGTTATCGAGAGCGGCGTTTTAATATTTCGGTTCTTGTTAGCGAAACGAGTCGGCCGTTTTATGTCCCTTAGCTGTCGTAGCTCGGGTAATATTCCCAAACGCGCAATTTCCAAATCGTACACCCTTTTTTCAAGAATTTTGAATATTTTTAAATTTTAGTGACGGCAAGTTCAGTTTGGGGAGGTTTTCGGCCTTTTTCGGGCATCTTTGGATGCCTCGCTTGTCCTCTTTCTTACTGAAAGCTTTTGCTTTGTGTGCGCGTGTTAAGCGGTGCTTGCGGGTAGAACTTCGGAGCGAAAGAACTGAGTCATCTGGAAATTGTGGAAGTGGCAAGGACAGAGGTCAAACACGATTGCCAGCTTAAGCTCATTTGCATACGACTTGCAACCGTGCTTGAGCAGATTTAGTGTAAGCACGCCCTGGACCTGAGCCCTGGACCAAGCTGGACTCACCATTTTATATTTAAATGTTTTTTTGGGGAAGGGGATGGAAGTGGAGTTTGGTACAATGTTAAAAATAAATGGCAAGTCCTTGTTGTAGCCGTCCCATTGTGTTTGGGGTTTGTTTTCTTTCTTAACGTTGGGCCTATTGTTATATTTTACGAATGTCGCTATATTCTTTTCGAGAAAGAGCTGTGATGGATTTTTGATGCAGTTTCCCTGTATTTGTCAATGGTGTGTCCGGCTCGTGGCCGGTTGCCCTGCGACAATTACCTTTCGCGACGGATCTTTGTACTCATAGGGTACTTATGTCTGAGACTCATTACGACTAGGTATATTAGTCTCAGCTTATTGGTTCTTAGACTTGAAAAAATGTGTATATCTACAATAGTATGAATTCGTTTTCAAATTTAATGGAAACAGAGGTCGCTGTTGTTGTAAAACAGAATATTATGTAGCTATTTCATTATTAGATATGGCCATTCAGTCTTGGCTAACAAGGTACTACTTTATTTCGGAATCCTGGGCTCCCTCCCGCCTTGGCTATCCTATATGGGGTTTGTTTATAATGATATTCAACACTAACTTGGAATCACAGTTTCTCTGGGGCGGGGAGTCAGACCGTTTGTTTATCATGGTTTATGGGGGCAAATTATGGCCGTCGGCCTGTTTCGCAGTTGTTGCGTATCTTGGATGCGGAGACCAACTAAATAACCGCAAGCCTAGATCATTAAATCTGTACTAGTCTCTAATATCGCTAATTTGCATATAAGGACATGACCGTCAGTAAATTTAGAGGCCTGGTTTTCTTATGATGTTACATGGCGAGAACTGCTGCATCCAATTGAAACGATAGGATTTATTAACAAGCCTAATTCCCTTTTGTCCTGTTAGCCTACCCCTTATCACTAGAGAAGTTGGGACAGTGTCGATTCGAAAAAATATGTGGCCCGATACACCTTTTTCATGAACCAAAATTAAGATGGCTTTTCATGTTATTAATATACATCATCTTTGCATATAGATAGTTAGTGCAAAGCAGATTCGACTAGAATTGATTTTTCTCTGCCTTTCGGACACGTTTTTCATTTTAATTTCCAATGACACAAAAAGGTTGAATCTATAATGGTTTTGGAACCACACCGAATGTTGTTGAGGATAACAAAAATATTGTGCAAACACTGCATTGTTTATTGGCTCTATATCGTACTTTGACCCTCCCGCTGTGTATTTGTCATGATGTTTCCGCCATCATCATGTTGCCCCTTAACGTATTGCAGCATATTGATCTTTCCTTGGTTGCTGCAGCACATAACAGCAGGAGTGATTTTTTGGTGTTGGTAAGATCGCTTGGCTAAATGTTCATGTGTAATTTGGCATAATACCTTTCGGCAACTTGTTTGACGCGTTGGCGCTAACAGCTTCTGGAGGGGTGTTCACTGTCGAGTTCGAAATCATGTTTCCGACGTTCTAAGCATGAGATATGGGACTAACATATTAACTTCATGGTATATTAGTTATATATTCATGACTATTTATACTCTAAATTGTAGTTGGTTGCACATGAAGACCCTACATATTTCTGTTATTATTTGTCATTTAATAATAAATTAGACGGCCATAGACACTTCTTTTGTTTCTGCGACTCAATTCCTGGGAATCGTTATGGCCCATAGGATAAAAACTCTAACATATACAATTTCTGCCCGTGTGGTATTCCATCAGAAGCCGACCTATGAAATAGATAATCATGATCTAGATGGCGTTCTTGAAATAACCAGCTTTTTGAGCGCTTTGATTTGGTAACATCGGCGTCGGGGTTCGGGGGGGGAGGGGGCCTCAGGCCGCGAGACCGATGTTACCAGTCCAGCGCGAAAGCTTGTTATTTTTTACAACGCCATCAATAGGCACATTGATTATATAGCATACAAAACGTAGAGTATAAATAAAACTAACATTTTAAACATATTTGTTGGTTAAAACATGCTAAAACTTGGATGATAACGAAATAATTTGTTGCAAATTTTTAAATTTAACATATTTAAAAACAATGTCCTTGTCACCGTTTTTGACGAGCCAGCGTTACCCCCCAAATTCCAAATGTGTTGTATTGATTGCTCTTGCCCCATTAACCTTCGAGTGACTAAAGCTATTAAGTATTTAAGCTATAACTTGCCAATCGGTTAATGTTAGTGCTTGCTAAATACGAAGCAAATATATCATGTATTAAGTTTTCCTTGGAGTTAAATTTGAAGGAAATAAATCAACCAAGCTATCGGAATTAACGATATAACCCTATTAATCCGGAACATATTGATTATTCGTGCAGAAATTACAAAGAGTTATCAGTGTTTGAGTGCAATGCATAGGGTGAAGATGAAAAAACAAAACTAAACCAATCTTGATCTGTGACCGTCAATGTTATAGTCTATATTTCTAAATTCTGTTACGTTCTGATGTTATTGGGTGTGTTCGACATTGTGGAAGCAGCATTTGATTTCAAATGGAAATGACGGCGTCGGATGGGGAGCTCTGCAAGCTGATCCCAAGAGGTTTGAAGTGACTTAGTACGTTTTTTTTTTTGGGGGGGGGTACCTTAATAACCCAGTGTTTGATCAAATCGTAGTTCATGGAGTAGGTTTTTTATTTGTTTTAAGTTTTGTCTTTTTGCAATGACCCCTACATGACTTGCAGTTCTTCATACACATTTTAACTGGACAGTATGACAATTTCAAAATTCTGAATTATATCATATAGGTGTGTTTAAAAAATAATTAAAGTTGTGTCTGTCCATTTAGGAAAAGGTTGAGTAAAGCAAATCAATTTTTAAGTTTATTTACAGGTCGCTACGACTCAAGTTCCATACATGGTTGCATAGTTTGACACCTAAAGTGTATCTCTAAGTTCCATCAGTATATATACAGATCGCGCCGCTGTATATAATTGTCATGACATTGTATTTCTAGAACCATTACCGTACCCGCGTGTTTAGTTGTTTTTTGTGACCCCCCGACTTCCGAGTGGGCATGTTATTAAAAATTACAAGCTCTAGAGCTGTTATTAAAAATAACACCCCGGTAGCCTTCTGCGAACCCTATTCGTATCGATAGAAGCCGGGAAAACAATAATAACAACAAACGAGCTAGCACGAGAAGTGTATTCAAGATACCATTCCCTACCATGTTTACAACAATTGCTGTTAACTGGTCTATCCAAAGAGACCTTACCTGGCAGCAATGTTTTTTTTGTTCCTAATTTTCATTATACCGTTTGCTACGTTTTTGGCTCAAGTGGTCGAGAAGTCACAATATCACGTGACCTAGATAATAATATGTTGAGCCCTTGCGTTTATCGCGAATGAGGAACTATGTACATAAATCTGGCACGACCTCAGTCAAGATTACTACAACCCAATGAAATTTTCCTTTCATATCGGTCTAGTTGTTTGCCTAGCATCAGCCCCGCTTTGAGACGACTATTATTATAATTAAGCAACACTAATTACCATAGTAGACCCGTGGCCCGTGCATGTAGACGTACATGCAACCGCAAGGCCATTGATGAGTTAAGAACCAGGGCGGGAACCAAGGTTTGTAAAAATACCCCCGCGAGTCGGCAACAATCCATCTCTTTTCTCAGTGGTGAGGAAACAGATGATGACGCTTTAAAACTATGTATGAAAATATCCAGTATAGCCAACGGCTCAGAACAAATTACCATGAATTGAAGCCGTATTTTATTCCCTCCAGCCATGTATGTTTGTAGGATTTCCCAATTACGTCACCTGGGACAGGGATTCCCACGGTTTTTACAAAAACGCAAAAGGCGAGGTCTTCCTCATCAATAAGAAACTAGCTAACTCCTCTACGATGAAATAAGAGCTAGAGAAACAGACGCCCATTTTAAAATGGCTGCGCCATCGTGAACGCACGTAGTCAATGTGTCTTTTGCCATATTGATCCTTCCTTTGACATACAACAGTTATCAATTTGTTTTCTTTATACATGACGTCATACATTTCTAACACAGCCTGTTCCTGCATAAAAAAATGAACGAATTAAATTAAATTATCGCTTAAAAAACTCCCAAAATGAAACCGAACCCATGAGTGTAACGTTAACTATTTACTAATCTCGTTCCGTATTTGAAATGAAGAAAATATTTTTTTTAATGAGAAACATAATTAAGAAAAGCTTGCACCAAATCGAAAATTTTCCGAGTAGAACGATGTGTTCGGACTTGCTTTGGAAATCACACCTCGCATTAATACATAGGCGAATTTTCCTCCCCTCCTTGAAATTGTACCCATGTATATCATTCCGAAGTACTTTCAAAGAGAACTTTTGACATTACTTTGAACTTTAATCAAGTAAAAAAATGAATGGACAACTTTTAGTTCGACAACTTTTAAGTTCTTTCAAAGAGAGTTGCCATTGTGCATATCAAGCATCGTGCCCGGGTTCTGATTGTTAATTTCGTGACCTTTGACTGCACGAACAAGGTCGTCGCACTCTCAATGTTTACGTTCAGCTTCATGGGCAAATAATACAACTACAAGTTTTCGTGCGGTTTCGTTCTTCGTGTTTCATACGATTCAACCCTTTTTTATTTGTTACTTTTTTTGCACATTTGTTCACAGTCAGCATCTGGAGGTAGTAAATATTTTATACTCATGTTTACCAAACTAAATCGTACATATAATTTTAAATCTCTGTAAAATCTGTCATCTCAGTCTCCCACTCAGTCTAATATAGTAAGACATAAATAAATCGATATCTGTTGGCATTTGTTTTTATTTTCCCAGTATTTTTTTTTTTCCGATCGTCTCATTGTTTATTCTCTCGTGTGAACCTTGCACGGGCACTGACGGTGTTATAGATCAGTGTGCATCGGGTCACCATCGTTCGTCCCACATGTTTCCGCCCAGACCGTTTTTAAATCAGTTTTATTTCGATTTTTCCATTTTTGCATTAATATCCTCTCCGCAATGGTCAGCTAAACTTTATCCATAACACCACTCACATAGGACTATGAGATGGCCGACAGAAAACAACACAATAATGGAATACATATTTTGGCTCATGGTGATCCCCAATTATTTTACACACACACACACACACAAACACCATTGTGCGGAGCTAAAGGTCGAGTGCAAGCACATGTCAGTATGACATGACGTTTTATAATGGCAAAGCACACCTGAGTAATGCCCATTTAGTGCCGACGACCGAGTAAAAATGTGGGGAAGCACTACTGCCGTCCACGATAAATTTTCACCGGCTAATGTTTTTATGTTGTTCCTTGATGGTCAACAGTTTTACGCAGTCCAGTCATAAATGCTCATCTTATTTCCCCGGTGGTCTGTCTCTCTGTCCTGTCTGTCTGTTCTTTCAGTGTGTCTGTCGTCTGATATCGCGTCTATTTTCTCGGACACCAAGGGTCGCACGTCCTGGAACTTGGTGGGTGGGTGCCCCTTGACCAACCGAATACTGAGATTGTCTTCGTTAGTGGATCAAAGGTCATCAGGTGGTCATTCAAGGTCAGATGAGTCAAATGGGGTAAAACATTGGTGTATGGACAATAAAACTTGGAGTGTGGGGTCGATTTTTGATGGCGAAAATGTTTTGCAGGTCACGACAAGGTCATTAAGGGGGTCTTTCAAGGTCAAAGGAGGTCAACCTTGGTTTCCTTCTCGGACACCAAGAGGTTTGCACGTTTTTTCCCGAAACTTGGGTATGTGTGTGCTTCCTTGACCCTCCGAAGACCAGGTTATATTTGTTATTGGATCAGAGGTCATCGAGGGGTCATTCAAAGTCAAATGAGGTCAGATGGTTTAAACGTTTGTGTAAGCCAGGAAACTTGAAGGGTGGGGTCGATTTTTGATGTCGAAAATTTTGAAGGTCACGGCAAAGGTCATTAGGGGTCATTCAAGGTCAAAGGATGTTTAAACCTTGGTTTCTCGGTCACTGAGGGTTGCACGTTCCCGAAACTTGGTGGTTGGGTGCTCTTGACCGTCCGAAGACCCAGGTTATTGGTTAGCGGATCAAAGGTCATCAGGGGTCATTCAATATCAATGAGGTCGAATGGGTAAACATTGGTGTATGGCAATGAAACTTTGAGGGTGGGGTCGATTTTTTGATGCCGTATATTTTATAAGGTCCCGGTCAGGTCATTAGGTCATGTTCAAGGTCAAAGAAGTTAAACGTTTGTTTCTCAGAGACCAGAGAGTTTGCATGTTCCTGAAAAATGGTGGGTGATGCCCCTTTACCGCAAAGAACCGAGGTTGTAATGGTTAGAGTTGATCAAAGGTCATCATTGGTCATTGAAAACCAGTAGGGTAAACGTTAGTGTATGGAATGAACTTGGAGGCTGGGGTCAATTTCTGAGTGCCTACAAGTTTGAATGTCACGACAAGTTCATTCGGGGTCATTCAAGGTCAAAAGGTTAAACGTTGGTTTCTCCGAGACCGGATTCGCATGTTTCCTGAAACTTGGTGGGTGGGTGCCCCTTGATGCGCGTAAGCTGGACCGGACACCTGAAACACACTTGTATTGAACATACGTGTGGGTCTACGTCAAAGGTACATCAGTGGTCACTTCAAGTATCAAATGAGGTAAAAGCAAATTCATGAGGGGTACACACAACCCATGTGTAATGGAAATTAAATGTGGGGGGGGTTCTTACTGCATGGTTGGGGTGGGGAATACAGATTTTTTTGTGAGGGCACCAAAAATTTTAAAGGTCCATGGCAGGTCATGACAAGGCCATTAGGGCAAGGTCAAAAGAGTGCGGGGGGGGGGAGAATTGGGCAAACATTGGTGGTAATGGCCGATGAACTGCAGGGTGGAGGATTGTTGATCCCACAAATCTTAAGAGCACAACAGGGTCCATCAGTGGTCTAACAAGGTCAAAGGGGTCAAAGGGGTGAACTTTGGTGTATCCGACGAAACTTGGTGGGTGGGGCAATTGTTGATACCAAAAATTTTAAAGGTCATAACAAGGTTTATCAGGGGTCATTCAAGATCAAATGGGGTAAACGTTGGTGTATGACATGAAACTTGAAAGGTGGGGTCATTGTTGCTGCCCGAAACTGTCAAGGTCACAACAAGTAATTAGAGGTTGTTTTAAGGTCAAAAAAGGGTCAAAGCCTATTTTCTTGGAGAGCGAGGTCCTTAAGTTTTCTGCAACTTTGGTGGGTGTGGGTGCCCCTTGATCTTCCGAACAGACTGGGGCTGAGTTTTGTTAGTGAAGCCCAAGGTCATCAGGGGACAGTCAAGGTCAAACGAGGTCAAATGGGGGTAACCTTGGTGTATTGACGTGAAACTTTACAGACGGGGGTTTGGATTGCTACTAAAAACCTTCAATGTCATGACAAGGTCATCGGAGTCATTCACGGTCAAAGGAGGTTACAATGAGGTAAACTTTGGTGTATCCAAATGAAACGTGGTGAGCGTGGATGATGTTGATTGCGAAATGTTAAAGTCATGTTCATGTCATCATGGGTCACTCAAGCCAAGGAGTGGTCAAAACTTGCAGTTTCCCAACCATCCAATTGATTGTTACTACGCTCATTGATGCACTCGTTTAAACTGGTCAAGAAAAAAGAGGAAAATTTTTTACTGCGAATTTGTCTAAATCTTCAATAAAAAAGTTTCCACATAGGGCTCGTTTTTTTTACTAAAAAACATATCGCTTAACGGGTTTTGAGCTAACAGAAAGCTCTTCTTGTTTCCTTTTTTGGCGATATTTTAAAAGAACTTTTTCTCCCCACCGATTGGCCACACGGTTCTTGTTATGCCCCTCATTCACTATTTATTTTTAAAGTGACCTTTAAAGATAGATTTTTTATGATTCTAGTTCAGTACAACTCCGATCATGAAAAGGCACTGCCTGGCAAATTGTTTTTTCAAAATAAATTTGTGTATCAAAAGGGTAGGTGATGATAATTTTAATAATGTTCCACACCTTAGTTATAATTTTTTTGAATTATGATAGCACCTGGCACTTAACAAAAAAATGATTCAAACGTTGCAAGGGCCTAGCGTTATTCTGGTTATACCTAAACCATGTCAGTACTTAAGAGTTGTTCAGAATTTAAGGACCAACAAAACAACATTTCATGATGCATGCATAAAATTACTCCTTAAAGTATGTTGGTTAGTGGGCCAAAAGGAGTGTAAGTCAAGCCTTTTTGTGGGATCACTTTCTTAGGGAGGTTATATTTACCCAAACTGGTTTATGCATTTGCACCGGTGCCCCTAGCAGACGAAGCATGTAATTGCGTCATTTGAATTTCGCTATTTTGGCGATAATTAAAATATAAAACTCAAGTGGTTACTGCATGAATTCCATGCAATTTATCTCACCGGAAAAAGATGACCTAGCCGGAGATTTGTTATCGTAAAAAAAGTTTGAATTTAAGCTTGACTTCTGTGCATTAACTCAAGACAGTGTTCAATTAATTAATCGATCATCAGGCAATGGGCATCTTTTTATAACTTTTTTAGAGTTTTTAATGAGCCATTCACAACCAAGAGGGTACTAATTAAATCATAAAATGCACATTAAAAATCTTCAATTAAAAAAAAAATTGTGGTGTGTGTGTGTGCGTGTGAAGCCGACATGTTTTTTGGGGTGTTTTGAGGAACATTTTAACTTAACAGTAAGCTGTACCAATTTCCTGCAAATCCCCATAGTAATACATATACATCATCTGGATTTTATGGCTCGCTTTACGTTGCAATTGACTGTTTTATGAGAACACATCGGTTAATATTATATACCACACCTGAGGAATTTCTTTACTCGACATTAGTCCATATTAGTCCATATTTCACAACCTCCTCGAATATTAGTCAACACTATAAAGTCTCTTTCCGTCTGCCTTTCTTTTTAACGTCTCCTGCCCCCCTCGATTCCCACATTCTTCATTGTTATTCCTTGGCCTCTTGACGACCCAATGGGGCTTACCTTTGAAATTCACTGCGCTCTTTTTTCCGGTCAACCGTTTCATAAATATGCACCTGGGGTTCGTGACATTTTTTCGCGACCGTTAAATTGGGACACTTGACGCTCTATGATAATTGAGTGAAACAACAAGATTTTATCGAAGGGCGAACACATCGTAACCTGTTTTCTTTTGACAACCGGGGCGGGTTATCAAAGTAGCTTTGATTATTGCGTTTGGGATTTGGTTGAAAGAGTGTCATCATTACATTTACAAGTTTTGTTCATGAATAATTTGTTAAAATGGAAGAATTAAAAGGTATGATTTTGATGTTTGTCCTTTGTATAACTTTATTTGTTTTTTACAATTGATTTTTTACAATTGATTTTTTGTTTCTACCATTTTCACTCTCACTCTCTTGTCTTTCTATTCTTATTTCTGGTAAATGAAAGTATCACTCTAAAAAATCAAATTTTCTTTCCTAATTGGAAAGCAGTAGCATCACAGGCAGGGGGAAGGGGGGCGTGTTGCCACCCCGGAGGGTTTTTGACCTGGGAAAAAGGGCTTAACATCATGCTACATCAGCCCTTTTTTTGCCTGCTCACTTGAAAATTTTTCACCTCTAATCAGGAGACAAATCTGCCTCAAAACCCACCTCCAACCATGAAAATCTGCCTTTAAAACAACCGGACATTTTTCCCCTCTGACAAGTGACCCCTGTTACACCCCTGATGGGAAGGCATGGGAAGTAACGCTCTTTCCTGCTATACACCCGGTTTTTTCTTAAGGGTTCCAATGGTGTATACTACAAAACTTTGTTTGTATGTCCCCATTAGAAGTGTTTCAGAGAGAATTATGCAGTAGGCCGGTCTAGTTTCCCAGATATCTGGAGGATGTGTGCAAAAAATTGTTAACCCATACATATTTTGTTTTTATATATGTCTGGATGTATGTGGCAGAAATGTTTTTAAAAAATGTTGACCCCAATACATATTTGGTGTTTTGTATATTTCTGGATGTATATGCAGCAAATTTTTAAAATATGCGAACACCATACACATTTGGTCTTTGTGTAGGTAGGGGTGTATGTTGCCAGAGAACTTGTTAAAATAATGTTACCAGCCCCATACATCATTGGTCTTTGTATGTATATGTCTGGATGTCGTGCAGAAAATGTTAACCCCCATACATAATTGGTGTTTGTATTGTCTGTATGTATGTGCAGAAAATGTTAAAATGTTTTTTTAACCCATCATATATTTGGGTATTTGTATATGTCTGTGTACATGTATGTGCGAAAATTTAAAAAAATGTTTACCCCATACATTTTTGTATTTGTATATGTCTGGGGGTCATGTATGTGCAGAAACTGTTTTAAAACGGTTACCCCCTACATATTTTGTCTTTGTAAGTGTCTGGAGTTATGGCATAAAATGTTAAAAATACGTTACCCCCATACATAATTGGTCTTTGTATCCATGTATTACTTTGGGAGAATTTTAATTGCATCTGCCCAAATGATCCTTTGAATGCAAAGGTTTCACTCTTTACAGCTTATAACTTTTTACTATACAGTTAATAGGAATTTTTTTCCTAATTTTGTTCATTTTTTGTTTCTCACAGATCTGACCACTCGCCTCCAGCAGAATCCCCTCCACAACCTCTTCTCCCCTCAGACACCACACCCGAGACAACAGTGAGCAAAAAAACAACCAAACGCACCACCGCCCAATCCCCCCCTCCCACATCAAGGACCCCCTCCCCTAAGAGACCCAATAACACCATTGCCTGTGTAAGACCGGAGCTGAGAAGAGAAAGGGGTGCAGCGGGCCCCTTTGACCTATTCACCTTGTTTCTGACCGAGGAGGAACGGAGGGGGACCTCTTGAGGTATTGAGCGAGACGAAGAGCTTGCAAGTCTGAAGAAGTCCGAGTAAAGTGAGTGTTGCTAAATTTTAGTGTTTCTCTTAAAATCTTATAATTGAGGACCCTTTGTCTGTCACTGATATTTTGTCTTTCATAATTGTTTGTAAATGTTTTCATTTCAAAGGCATTGTAAATGTATTTATTTTGAAAAGAACACTGCATAAAGAATTGTTATAGCTGGATGCTGCAGGGCTTACGGTCCATTCATACCCCGGGGGGGGGCGGGGGGGGGGGGGGGTTCTCGGGGGGGTTGTTGAGTAACCATGCTCGTTCCAGGGGTTCTGAAGGTACCCCTAACGGGACCCAAATTTCAGTGAAATATACCACTAACGGGGACCAATTTGCAGTGAATTAACCCATTGCGGGACCAGTCTAAATACCTAAATTTAAAAATATCAATTACAGAAACCGAAAACTGTGCTACTGCAAGAAAAAATTACACATCTGGGTTATTTGTATTGATATGAGTAGGTTACTTTTCCGATTGTATCATTGACCAGTCACAATCACAACTGATTGAGACCCCTAGCGGGACTAGAAAACTGATTATTGTGAATTTGATACCCTAGCGGTTGTTTAGTTCCGCATTGCAGCTAGTCCATAGAAATAGGACCGGAGAGCCGGACGCCGTTATCGTTCCTGTTACAACGGCTTGTCACCCATGGGGCAAAATTGAGGGTCTTCAGTGTCGTGTCGGGTGCAGCGGAAAACAACAAATGTAAGACGCGTTTATTTTTGAGCGTCTGGTTGGCCGTTATAATGGAAAGCACACTTGCGTCTTCTCTAATCGCGAATGTCATGACACCGCGCTACGAACGGATTATGTAATGTTGTTGTTGTAGTTGTTGTATGAAAAAAAACAGCGAGTTCTCCTTGCTATCATGCAAGAAAAAAGAAAAAATAATAAAGATGATTGTTTCCTTTACATTTACATTGTAAAAGAAAAACGATCACTGTGATCGTTCCCGTTTCATATATCCATAGAAAATCATTATGGTATTTCTTCTTGAAATATGTATCAAGAAGGAATAAATATTTAAAATCAATGACAAAATTAAAAAACTTAATTTTTCTTTTTTCATTATGCATAAGAAAAATGCAAAACGATATTGCAGCAAGTTCAAAACCTGTTTCCTTTTTACTTGTTTGTCCAATAAACATTCGAAATGTTCTTGGAAGGTGTTCGAACAGATCAAGTAAACCAAATTGAGGCCAATTCGTATCTAATAAATCTCCCCCTGGCGCATCCCGAGCTCTACAAATTGCAAACGTTCGTGGGTTCTGTGTCGCGCCGGTCGCTCTTCAGTTGTTTGACGCAAAGATCGCGTACTCTATGGTTGCGTCTATATGTAGGCGCAACGAAGCTCTATGAAAAAAAATTGCGTACATCTACCGAATGTTTAAGAATCCCTTCCCGAGCACACACGAAGACCCCCAAATATTTGCCCATAGCCGACCAAGATGGCGGCGGCGTCTGGTTTCTCCGATCTATTTCTTGAGCTAGTCCCTCTTTTTTTGGAACGAGCATGGGTACCCGACACCAAAACGAAGAACCCCCCCCCCGGATTCATACTTCACTGCACTGCAAGCAGTGCAGTAAAAAATGGATGAAAACCATCTCTGACTAAACACAGCAGCAGCACAATGCAATTGAAACTGTGTACTGAAGCATGAGTCAGAGATGGGTGTCATCCATTTCACTGCACTTCATTGCAGTATGAATGGACCGGGAAAGAAACTAAATATAATTTCTGTTATTACAGCAATATTTGATTCCTCTGCAGGTCTTGACATGGCTAAGGAAAACATCTCTATTCATGTTCAAGACTTTGATAAACTATCAAATAACATGATAAATTATTTCTCTCAGGTAGTAGATAGCATGCATGTGATGGATTTCAGCTTTCTAGTTGACAGTAAAAACAACCAATGTACTCACTTGTGATGTTACAATAATGTAACAGCCACCATTTAGCCATTAACATCATCCTCACTGTGAAGGGAATGGGACAGTCTGTATTTTTAAAATTATTGAAAGTAAAAATTTCATCCACAACATTAATTCTTCACATTGTAAAGTGCTACAGAAAAAAATTCACTGTATAGTGGGAGAGTTTTAAGAGATTACTATATCCCAATTTCAACTGTACAAGCAAAGTTTGTGGTGTCTTGAGTGGGAGACAGGAGTTTATAAAGGGAGGTGGAAGTTGAAATCCTTATGATCCTAATCCTTTAGGAGATAAAATCTGTTATGCATGTGGAATTTGAAGTATGACAAATTTTGTTTAAAATACCATAACAAAAGTTTTTTTTAACCATATGATGTTACGAGGATAAGACTGTTTTAAAAAAAAAAAGCTAGTCTAAGTACAATTTGAAAGGCTTGCCCTGCCACAATCCTTCACTGCTTCTATGCGATGTTGGCCCGACCGAAATATGCTATGAGACATATGGTCAAGGATCATATGGTCAGGAGCAATATTGCTCCGGAGATAAATAATCCAGGGAGCCAATATTTGACTGTGCTCCAGGAGCAGTTTGACTATGCTACTGGACCAATTTGAAGTACAATCTCCAGGAGGCAATGACAAATATACACCTGGATTCCTGGAGTGGAGAAATATTCTGTCCAATACGCCTCCAAGAGATAGTTGACATATGTTCCTGGAACATGTGCATTCAAATTTGACTCTAGAAATATTAGATTATTATGGTCCAGGACCAGAAGCGTCCTGGACAAAAATCTCAGAAGCATTCTCGCCATGTGAAGAATAGTAGTGGTAGTCGACAGAGCTATTTAATCCATGGTGGTAGTCAACTACCATTCTTATCATGTTGTTGCTATGGCTCAAAAAAAAATCATGTTTCATTGTGCATTGTGAACAATCATTCAATGGTACTCACAGGGATTGAAAGAGTTGCTGTCGAATTGGTTCGAGAGTGGGCAAACGTTACACATTCATAATATCTGATTAAAAGAGGCGGAGGACTATGGGTAGCATTATGGCAATTAACCATGGGGAAGGTCGACACCTAGGCTAGACGAGCCATCGCCATTCACTTCCATGTTGACGAACGTCCGCTCAGCATGGTAAATTTAACCTATGACAACTCTGGCAGAGATATAAAGTCGAAGAATTCCACCAAAAAAAAAACACCCATAATGTACATGTGTTTGTGAACAGACCAAGGACAAGAGAGAAAAGGCTTGAAAACAAACAACCAAAAAGGAAATACCCAATTATTTTACATGTGTTTATGAAGAGCCCAAAACACAGAAAAAAACCTGATTGAAAAAAAACCAAAAAATAAACACCCACACAATGTAACATGTGTCGTGAACAGCTGAAGGACAGGAGAGAAAAACACACACATGAAGGTGTTTGTGAGCAAGCCAAAAAACAGAAAAAATTGATGAAATACAAACACAATGTACATGGGTTGGGGAACAGCCGAGAAAAAACCTGGCTTGAAGAAACAAAACAAAAAAAGTAAACACCCACACACTGCAAGAGTGGCGGTGCCAGGGTAAAATCATTGGAGGGGCCGAAACATCATGGGGGGGCGAACGGAAAACGTACAAATGAATCATTTGGTTAAAAACCCCTAAATTGTTTGACAAAAAAAACACTTGTTTTGTCCTAAATTTTGCAAATCATCGACACAATGGTACATGGTTTGTGAACAGATAAAGACCAGAGAAAAAAGATGCTTGAAAAAAAAAAATAAATACCCACACACTGTACATGGGTTTGGAGAATGAGAAGCCAAAACAGAGGAAGAATCTGAGTTGAAAAACCAAAAAAAACAAATACCCACTCAAGGAATTGTGTTGTGTACGTGGTGATTAGAAAAAACCTGCAAAAAACCAAAAAATAAACTCCCACAAAATGTACATAATGTTTGTGAACAGCTGAAGACAGAGAAAAAACAAAACAGAAAAAAAAAACCTGCTTGAAAAAAAATAAAAAAAATAAAAAAAATAAAAAAAATAAAAAAAATAAAAAAAATAAAAAGTTTGTTAATAATAAATATTGAATAAATATTTTTCATTGTTAATTAATCAATTAAAATTAATCATAGAGTTTTTTTTTACTTTTTTTATTTTTTGATTTAAAATCCCCCTCCATTTATATCCACGCGAGTTACATCACTGGTCTTTGAGCAAGTCTAATATGCGGGGGATAAGTAGAGATAAAAGCATTTGAAATGTGTTAAATTAACAACACCAAGCTGCTAAACATTTTTGGAAATCACCAAGAAGTGTTCAGAGTGTTCACAGAGACATCGTGATATGACTTAGACTTCCCTATAAAATGCGCCATTGGCTCTAAGTGCTTATCCGTGATCCACCTGAGAGAGTCAAAATATTCAAATTTGCAGGAGTCGCTTAAAAGTTGGAAGTATAGTTTGTTTTGTAAGAATTCCATACATGTTATTTTTTTCAAAAGCAGAAGAAATATTAATAAAAAAATTAAGAAAACAGCAGGGTTCACAAATGAACCACCATTCAATTACGTGTTGAAGTAAGTGTCCGTACGACAATAAACATTTCAGGTAACTATTCGATGTTGTCCTTATATGTTGCTTTTGGTCTCACAAACTTGTTATGGGTAGGTTGGATAACTATACTTGATACAGACATGCAAAAATTGTTTTTGAATGATTTTGTTTATTTTCTGATTTAGCAAATCATGATAGTGCCTTTTTTAATACCCATTATGGCATCTTAACTAAAGTACCATTATCTTTAAAAATTTATTCTATATTTTAATATTACTTACTACTGGCCGCTTACCCTCATTTCCCTGAGACCCCGCGGGTAAAAAAAAAATCTCCTTTTGTTTAAACCCAACTTTAAGACTGCCAGACTTTAGCATTCTGATTAAGTTTTGTTTTTTTGATTTTTTAATTCAATAAGTGTTGGTCAAATATCCTAATAATGCCGAACAGTGTATTACTCATAACCTTTTAATATTGTCTCTTAATCCGTGTAGTCTCTATTATCGCCAAAGTAAGCAATGGAATCATCTAGAGTAAAAAGGAGGTTAAATTAGGTTTCGGCTCCAAATATATTGGCCTATAATCACTGCGCGACCAAATGAACTGAAATGCTTTATCAACCACACACACTATTCTATTGACCTTTTTTGTCATATTGCCCGACTTCTTGTATGTTATGGTTATCAATGACTAGCTGGGGGTCCCGAAAGCAAAAATCCAAGAACCAAAACCAAAGAAAAACCGGAAAAAAATAAAAAAAATAAAAAAAATAAAAAGTTTGTTAATAATAAATATTGAATAAATATTTTTCATTGTTAATTAATCAATTAAAATTAATCATAGAGTTTTTTTTTACTTTTTTTATTTTTTGATTTAAAATCCCCCTCCATTTATATCCACGCGAGTTACATCACTGGTCTTTGAGCAAGTCTAATATGCGGGGGATAAGTAGAGATAAAAGCATTTGAAATGTGTTAAATTAACAACACCAAGCTGCTAAACATTTTTGGAAATCACCAAGAAGTGTTCAGAGTGTTCACAGAGACATCGTGATATGACTTAGACTTCCCTATAAAATGCGCCATTGGCTCTAAGTGCTTATCCGTGATCCACCTGAGAGAGTCAAAATATTCAAATTTGCAGGAGTCGCTTAAAAGTTGGAAGTATAGTTTGTTTTGTAAGAATTCCATACATGTTATTTTTTTCAAAAGCAGAAGAAATATTAATAAAAAAATTAAGAAAACAGCAGGGTTCACAAATGAACCACCATTCAATTACGTGTTGAAGTAAGTGTCCGTACGACAATAAACATTTCAGGTAACTATTCGATGTTGTCCTTATATGTTGCTTTTGGTCTCACAAACTTGTTATGGGTAGGTTGGATAACTATACTTGATACAGACATGCAAAAATTGTTTTTGAATGATTTTGTTTATTTTCTGATTTAGCAAATCATGATAGTGCCTTTTTTAATACCCATTATGGCATCTTAACTAAAGTACCATTATCTTTAAAAATTTAATTCTATATTTTAATATTACTGCAGTACCCTCATTTACACTGAGACCCCGTAACAGTAAACAACTTTAAGACTGCCAGGACTTTAGCATTCTGATTATTAAGTTTTTTTTTTTGATTTTTTTAATTCTAATAAGTGTTTGGGTAAATATCCTAATAAGGCTGAACATTATTAATAACCTTTAATATTGTCTATTAATCCTGTAGTCTTATTCTCGAGTTAGCATGGAAGATTTAGAGTAAACGGAGGTTAATTAGGTTTCGGCTCCAAATATATTGGACTAAATTACAACCACAGTGAATGAAAGCATTTATAATATTTCTATTGACCTTTTTTTTGTCATATTGCCCGACTTCCTTGTATGTTATGGTGACATTACTAGCCCGGGGAAAAGGAGGGGAAAACAATTGTCCTTGACCACTATACTATATAGGTTGTCTCAAGGACAAGTGGTTATGGAAATTTTGTTTCGTCTGCGAAGCAAGTGGCATATAGCAATTAATTGGTAGAGTGGCGGTGTAGTATCTCTTGTGGTAAAATGTGGACCCAAAGTTAAGTCCTAAGCATAATTGGCACTGTTTCAGTTTCATTGACACTTGGACACAATGGTATGTTGGTGACCTCATGGACCTTGGTGACCCTTATGGACCTTTGTCTGATTTCACAAGATCGCGACGCAGAGACACATGCGTTAGTGAATGCTGGATTTTTTCTGAACAAAGGTAGATTTCACAAGTAGCCTCACGTGCAATGGTAATTGGTAGTGACCCACTGTGGTGACTCATGGGACCTGGTGACCTATGTGACCTTGTTGACCTCATGTGACTTGTCTCCATTCACAAATCGCGACAGCAAGATGACACATGCGTTTAGTGAATGCTGTATTGTTCATGAAAACACCGTGTTAGATTCACAAGTAGCCTCGACTTGCCACTGGTCTTGGTAGGTGACCCACATGTTGGTGACCCTCATTGGACCTTGGTGACCTATTGTGACCTTTCTCCATTAACAACTGTGCAGGCTATGACATGAATTTGGTGGGATTGATTGCCTGATTTTTCCTGACATGGGTAGATTTCACCCAAGTCAGCCTCACTTTGCATGCCCCTATGTTTCGGTTGTTAGATATTTACCATGAAGCCCATTATTTTGTGTTAGGAATTGAATAATTAATGACCAAAAGAACATCTTTTCTGTGGTGTTAATTTTTGGCAGCAGCAAATATGACTACAGTTACCATATTGACTACTGTAGGGTGATAAATGCAAACTGGAGCCACAGATTGTGATGAAGTGGGTCTATGGGAAAAATCTAAAATAGGACCATTACGAGTGAGATAGTACCTAGCCCAGTCGTGTTTGGTTATAATGTGAGTTAGTAATTCTAACTCCGACAGTGATTTGGGATGAATTTGGGATTCGCCACCACATCCATCCAAAATGCCAGTTTATCCGTTGAGGGCTCTGTCGGATTCATATGGTGGTGGCACCATACTAAATTCTTTCTGTGATTCTCAAAGAGAAAATTAATCTTTCTAATTTGGTTTTTTGGAGGTGAATATTTCACAGGAGTGAGTAAATATAAGGCCATGCATCATCACAAGCTGAAAAATTGTGTACATTTCAACTGTTCTTGGCATTGATTGTATAGCAGAAAATTGGGTTAAAATTAGCTTACAATTTGACAGTCTTTTGGAATTGCACTCACAGATGGTGGGCTAGATTTTTAGATAAATTGATATTAGTGGCTTGATTGTAGATAGTTGATATTCAGTGGGCTTGCTAATAGAAGTTGATATTTAGTGGGCAAGATTTATACATAGGATATTTTAATGGGCTTTTCATTTAAAAAGCTGGGTTGTCCGTGGTATGCCTAGAGTAGAGTGTGTGATGCATGTTATGTGTGGTGTGATTGATACCTACCTATATCTTCAAATTGAATATGTTGTAAAGAATGTAAAAGAAAGTTATTATGATCCAAACATAAAAGCCTGATGTTCTGAAAACGAAGAGGTATTTTGCGTGTTACGCCACGTATTTGACCACTATTTTTCACACACGCATGTAAGTGGTGGGTGTACACTTAAAGACAATATCAACGATTTATCAAAAAGAGTCAAAATATTTGAAATTGGCAGGAGTTGTAGAACTCTCATAAGTTACTTTTTCCAACTGAAGAATTGACGGAAAAAAGGAAAAGGAAAACAGCAATGTAGAGAATGAATCTCATTCAGTTACGTGTTGTATGTCGTACAGAGAGTAATGTCTAAAACTATCCGATTTTGTCCCCTATTAGGTTGTCCTGATAGAGCCTTTAACAAGAAATCAAAATATGCAGAGAGTAACTATAACAGTAATAGATTATTGGTATTGATAGCATGTAACCAAGACTCATTCCAATTCAAGTAAGCATTCGTTTTGTTTTGTGATAAGGGTCTGAAGATCGACATGGCCACTCGTCGTGATATCTTGTTGACGACGACAGATTCATCAGGTCTGGCCTAGTCTAGACGCGAATGGTTTGGAAGGTCTTGCATCTTTGTTACACATGGGAGCTGCGTTTTTAATTTAGAGGTTGTGCTTGAGTTTTTCCCCCTCCAAACATGGAATTCCAATCACACTGTTTGGTTTTTGCCTCCTTGAGCTATTTATTACTGAATTTCCAATGGAAATGATGGTCCCATTTTGGCCTTGTTTGACACGGATCTAAATTGTGTTACATGTGCTCGTAACTATGTTAATTTGAAGGGTCTTCTTCATGTGGCCTCTTTAAAATTAATCCTTCTGTGTTATTTTTATGCGTTTAATTTTACAGAATACCCCCTCATAAAGACAACCGCCACTTTATCTGGTTTAAACGACACCTTAAAGTTACTTAGCATTGATTTGTATCCCTTTCTCTACTTGCCGCTCACTCACTCACTCGGCAGGTTTCTAAGGAAATGAATAAAAATATTGATTGTACATTTTATACCGGTTAAAGTTTTTTCGTTGCCGTAGATAACTGACAATTTGAGCGATTTGGCGGGCAATCGATTTGGAAATAATTTGCTGGAATGCCATTGATTGAAAACATTTTACGAGATTTAAAAACCCGCACTGAAATCCTGTGGTGGGGCAGCAATTGGCAGCAATTATTAAAATGGTTGTTGATAGATTATAAGCAGCACCTCAACAGGAGAGAGAGGCAGGAGAGAGAGCACAAGAGAAGGTACATGACAAAATGGCCACCATGCACTATCATCTAGGCCATTTGTTCAACATGTTGGATTATTGAGGCTAAAAAAAGACTTAAAAGGATTTTGGTGATGATGGCTTCCTTCGGTGGCATGCCATTTAAAAAAAAAATGATTTTTACCACCATTAAAAATCTCAATGTTTTTGTGTTTGAAAACAATTTTTCCACTCTTTATTTGATCCTGTTGGTGCTTGAAAATGGGAAATATTGGGAAACATCAATACTTTGTCGATGAAAAAAATAGTAAAAGTAGGGAAATAAACAGTTTCTTCTTTTTTTTCAAAATAGCCAGATGAGAAACATGCTCATATTTTCACTTGGCCTAACAACAACTATTGATGCATTTTTAAAAATAAAATTTCTTTTAGAGTATTCAATAAGATCAACATACACTTTTATAAATAAGCAAGCAAATAGAAACAAAAAAAACATGGCTGAACATCTAAATTACACAACCTTATTTTTTTTTAAACTCCCTAAGAGAAATTTGCAAAAGGAAGCCCTGGGGCACACTAGTGAATTGCTCCTTTTTTCAAAGGATGTTAGAGACATTTTACACATCCGTTTGGAGGTAGTTGGTACATTGTATGCAGTAAATATTTCTTTTAATAAACAGAAGGAGTTTAGTAGTGTCGAATGCCCCAGATGTCAAACAAGATTCCTTTTTTTTTCAGTTAAAGAAAATAGGTCCTTCAAAAAGTACATTGAATTGAAATGCATGTTTCAGCTTATTAAATATTTACTTAAAATAAGTCTAGTTCTGAGGTTATGCTTGTGTTGGTAAAGGTTTTTGTTACGCTGAAAGAAAAATGGTTAAATTTTAATATGTATGGCGAGGTATGTGATGGAGCTGAACTCCCTATAGCTTGAGCACCATTACTTAGCTTTTGGGCCAGACATAATAGTTATTTTTGCTGTGAGGGGGTTCTGCTGTGGTTTCTCATGGGGATATGTCGCCCAGAAGATTAGCACTTTCAGGCTTTATGGTATAGCTGCGGGTCACATTATTGAAAAACGGTATATATAAAGGGTGCCTTTTCCAAGTTTTCCATTAAAAAAACAGCATAATTAAATTATACTCTTTGATGAACCCACAAGCTTCGGACCATGAGCACCGGTGTATCCAGACCTTGGTTTTTGAGGGGACCCTGGGGGCGGAATGAATGGAGCCCATGTTAAGCTTGCTTCAATTGAGATCACCAGTTCCATATTAGTACTCATATTGAGACTGATAGTTGGGTCATTTGGAGCAATTATGTGACCGTGGAGAGCAGAATATCATTTCTCAATGGATTGTCTTCTATGAAGGTTAATGAAACAATTTAGCGGGGGTGGCCCCTCATGAAAATGTGGGCGGAATCCAGGAGGGGGCAATTTATAAACAGGGGTCAAAATTGAAAATGCTTGGATGCTGTTAAAAAGGCAACCAAAATTATGTTTGTTCAAGGATTAAAAAAATGTATAGTTTGTACTACTTACAACTTATGGTGATGGAGATATAACACAAAAATAGTCGAATGTCAAAGGTCATCACAAAAGGTTAAATCTTAAATATGCTCCGATTTTCTCAAAATGGCTAAATTGTAAATTTTCCTCAGACACTGCAACAAAAACATTTTGCACCGTCTAACATTTTTCAAATTCGGAGATCAATAGAGGTCAATGGGGTTAACCTTGTTTGTCTTTATCTCGTAATCAAGTGGAAAGGAGCAGGTCAATATTGTTGACAATCTTGTGGATAGGTTTAACAAAATGGAAAAACCATTTTAAAGAAATCGGTGTCAAGATAAAGATTTAACCTTTGGTGATGACCTTTGACATTTGACGAATTTGTCTTATACCTTGTTACCATACCTTGTAGGTAGTACAAACTATACCTTTTTTTAGTCCTTGTAACAAGAACCATGGTTAAACTTTTTAAAGCAAATCCCAGCATTTTCATTTTGACCCCTGTATTATAAATTTTCTCCCTCCTGGATTCCGCCCACACTTTCTCGAGGGGCACCCCAGCTAAATTTGTTCATTAACCTTCATAGAAGTCAAATCCACTGAGAAATGATGCTCTGCTCTCCACGGTCACGGAATTGTCCCAAATGACCTAACTAATAAACTCCCGATGTCTGTGTATGTGTCAGTGTGTGTGTGTTTGTGTGTGTGGGTGTGATGTGCAGCTGTGGGCATGTATGTGTGCATGCATGTCTGTGGATCTTGAGACAAGCCAAAACTCATACATCATGTAATATGCAGAGAGACTATAGAATGGTGAAATTTGGACAAAATTGTATATTAGTACATCATTTGCCCTCGGCAAAGGACATATTCTTGGTATTGACCCAGAGTGTGTATTGAGTCTATCCCACAATGCATCAGTTTTGGGAAATTCACATCAATAAAGTCGTGTGATCCCACAAAAATCCTATTCTTAACACATAAAAACCCTGAATTTTATACTCATTTTATCCCACAAAGCATTAGTACTTATGTGATTTTAGCATGATTTCTTGTGGTTCTTAAACTTCTTGAACACACTTTATTCTTAAGTACTGACATGTGTTTTGCACAGTACAATATAAGCACATTGCAATGCATTATGGGATTGGTTCAAAACACCCTCTGACATTGACCCTTGGTAGTACCTCTAGTACTGGCTGCACTACTAGAAATAAAAGAAAATTATATAAGTGAACTGTTTACTCCATGGCAATAGAAATGGAATAGCATGCTTAAATGTTGAACAAGTTACTTTCCTTCTAAAGTAATTTAAAATAAAAAAAGAAAAGAAAATTTGACAGAGGTCCTATCTTTTATGGGAAAAATACATTTGATGTATTGAGTCAGGCTTGATTCTTATTTGTAGTGGAGCAGATTTGGATTCCATTCATCAAATCAAGCTGAATTGACTTGTTACAGTTTGAGGCCGAGTGAAGTTTGTGACCCATAATTTGAAGAATAACAATAGTACAAATGCAATGGTATAAATAATAGCACTTTTGAATTCCCAAGGTTTGTGTATTTTGAATAGGTGAACAGAAAGAAATCCTTTCATGAAAGATTACGCACCAAAAAATACAAGGGCCCAGCTTAAATGCAGGCGTGTATGAATATGTGATCTTTCTAGTATTTAGTTTTTGATTTGACTAACAGCATTTATTATATTAAAGGGGCATAGTGTGATCCTTTATCGTATCACCCCTGACTTGCCATGGACCACAAGTTGAATTTTTTATACAATATGAATCCTTCATTGACTTGAGTAATAGTACTAGTCGGTCATGCACCATAAATTGACATTCATTTACATTCAAATGATACTTAAAGGTGCAAGTCGTGATCCTAACACCTTCTGTTTTATTCATGCTTCACTAGATATCTTTGATAAAAACTTATTCACAAAAATGTTAGTTGATTGTGATCTTGCGGTTTGGTGTTATGAGCAATTCCTTGTTTTTCACAGTCACATAGGCCACTGTGCTGTATTTCTGTCCGTTTACAGACGGAAAATACAAAATTGTGAATTTCTTACAGGCACAACCTAATTTGCACGTAAGATTAGGTACATGTGGATTGCTAAAGCTAATGGTTCAGATGATATAAAAATCTCAATTTTTTTAAGGAAGTCGGGGGGACGAGGATCATAAAATGCCCCTTGAATAAAATGTCACTTTTTTGCTGACGAAGCCACTCAGTTGATGAAAACAGGTTTTACCATGGGGCTCTACACCTCTGTAACCCACTCAGCCAGAAAATTCTTAAAGTATGATTTCTATTTTGAGTGACTGGAGCATGAAGCCTATGACTTATAGTTGAAATAATTGGTACTGTTATTATTCTGCAGAAAGTCTCACAAAACTTTTGAATTTGATATCTGTTCAGTTTGCATCTTTAGGATGACCTTTTTTTAATCTGAAACATTTTTTTTCCATTCTAACTTAATTTTATGACTTTTTCACAACACTTCAGCCAGAGGATGCCAGACCACCATAATTATCATTATTTTAGTATGTCTATGGAGTTATTTTAAGTAATCTTCAGTAGATAGCAGAATTCATGTATTAAGGCAATGCTAATTTCACGCTCACTTTACCAAGAAGCAAGAAGGGTTAACATGTTATTTGCCTGTCATAGTGTCTGGCATTTGGTAAGTGAGTAAGAGGGATGCTTGCTGGGGGTCCTAACTTAAATTAAAAACACCATCACAATAAACTAAGATTTTAGAAGTAAGGTTCTTTTTAAGGAAATGCGCCTGCATACAGTTAATATCTTAAAAAGTCAAATGTAAATATGTGCACAAAAGTAATGCTAAAACAGTGGCATGTGTGTTAAATACCATCTGCTGAATTATGACTCCGGAGTCATTCTATTGTAAAATTGTTTCTATTTACACATAAGGGTGGCGATTTGGATTTAATCATTCAGGTGAGGGCTAAGTTATATAAAAGCTTTACAACATGCAAAAAATACAAATTTGAACAAATCTGAGGGCGCACTATTTTCAGATGTGCTAGTGTCTCTTTAATGTTCCATATCTGTTTTGGGGTATTGCTTATTTTTATGTGTAGAATATATCTCTATTCTTCCAATGGTCTAGACTATCATTTGAGAGCAAATTGAAGAAATTTCATATTTTGTGAAAATGTGCCAGTCCTGCTTTAACACATTATGCAACATCAGAATCAACTGAAATTTTGGAAGTAACCTTTTCCTGAGGATATCTAGTAAATCATAAACAAAAATAAATGTGCTATAGGATCATGAAATGCACCTTTAAGGCTCAGGCTAAATTTGATGTGTTTGTTTACAGTTATTTGTAATTGAACAAATTACACTGCTTAGAGCCTGTAATTGAAGCTAACACCTGTAGGTTTATATTTACCAGTAATTGAACAAATTACACTGCTTTGAACTTAAAGGCTGACTCAGAGATTTCCTGAGGAGGGCACCCTCAATTTCCAAAAAAATTGTGTTTTTTGCATTTACATAATGCTTGTCCATATACTAATCACTGTGTGAAATTGCTAAGCTTAAATCGAATTCCTTCATATAAAAAATCACAACTTTGTTATAAAATTCTGGATCCGGAATTTTTATTATACACAGTATCCTATGGGACTTAATACTACAAATAAATGTTTACTGCATCAAAACGAAAAATCCAATTCATCTCAAATTTCGAAATTGTGCATTTTAGGTTACTATCTTTAGTTCTAGTTGAATATTTTTCATTATTACACAAAAAATAATATTTCGAAATCGCTGAGTCAGACTTTAATTGAGCCAAATACTGAGAGATTTAATAAATGCTCCTCTACTAGCTCTTGCAGTTGGAATGACTTGAAGCCTAGAACATCATTCCACTAATACACCAAGGTTATCAGTTAAATCTCGCCAGGAATACAAGGTTTTCTTTTTTTTTTGTCTCTCAAGGTTCTTGTGCGCTATGGTATACACCAGTCTGAGGGTCATGTTATTGCATACAATTCGCCATCGAAAAGTTGTGTGTAATCGCATTATCTCTATGCCAATTGGATCATGCTTTCTAGTCCTGACCCATGATCAAACTGATCGCCATACAAAGTCTATGGTACCGGTATTTATTGTCATTGTGAAAAGTGCATGATCCAGTTACCAGGGAGTTATGTAAACCACTTTGTTGGCAAATTTCTGCTCTTGTTCAAATGATACATTAGATTTAATAACTTTCAACAACTTTAGCCTCTGTATAAGGATTGGTAGCAAATCTGTTTCATATTTGGTATATTTTCAAGGTAGTGGTTCAAACAACCCAAACCAAAATTTAGATCCCCTGAGGCTAACATATGTGGTGTCTGCCAAAGAAATCTAAATTGTTTGATTTCATGTTCATCAACTAGAGACATTGTCTAATATTTTAGATTTAATAATAAATTGCAAGCTGCTTTAAATGAGAATATTTTGTAAAACAGTGGTGTGTAGGTAACATATGGCTTGCACAGACAGCTGGCATATATTGATTACTTTGAAGAGTGTCTAATGATTATATAATGCTGGTTACATGCAAGGGCATTTAGTGTCAAAAAACCTAAAATCTCCTGGTATCTTAGTACAAAATGGGGCGGTACATTGTAAGCTGTTATTTTTGTTGTGGTTAAAGCAATAATGGCAAGTTTTTTGAAGAGTGCTCCTAATTTTAAAAATTGGAGATATTTGCAGAGTTATGGTGGTAATTGTCATGTAAACTGTTCAAAATGTGTATTTGTCATAAAAGAAATGATTATGTAATTAGAATCGGGATCCTGATTGTAATTTAACGGCAGAGCTGGAATTTTATGTCCGATTCATGATGAAATAGTGGCACCTCACAAAATGACTTCTAACTTAACTTGCCTAAGCCGATGGAACAACTAATGGAAGAGTGTAGACACGTACATGGTGCAATTTCATGGATATTTCATATTGGAAAGAAGTTTTCAGCAGCCAATTTATTATTATCGGAGATCTCCGATATTAAATATTCTAATTACAAAATTCCTTCTTTTGCCTCACATAGAGGACTTTGGGCTCTACAATTCCACAGGTTAGTTACTGCCTGGATTACTAATGCAACTGTGCAAACAACTCTCAAAACGATTTGGAAAATTGGGAGCGCTCTTTAAAAAAATGTGCTGTAATTGCTTTAATTTTCACAAATTTACCAAATCAACATAGAAAGATGTATATAAAGAGAAAAAATGTTCTAATGCAATAAAATTAAATTACACTTTTATATATTCTGTGAAAATAGCAATTAACATGTTATTAAATTAAAATTTAAAATAAATTCTTTACACAAAAATAATGGCTTATGCCTGATAAGCATATTCTAATAGGAACTGCAAATCAATTTCTAGTGGTTATGATGTTAAAATTGTGACCATTTTTAATAGAACCCTAATTAGAAATATAGATTTATCAATTCCAACTGGAAGTTTATTTTGTCAATTCCCTTTTGCGTAGGTCCAGGTTTTCTTTTATTATTGGAATTTGCACTTTTCATTTTGCACTCCAATAGCCTGGCAACCTGTGAATGAGGCTGAACTGGAGAGAAAAAATGTATGTATCAAAAATCAGGCAACCATGTTACTTTCTGAGTAATGAGATTGTTTTAGGTGGGGGCCTCTACGATAAGAATAGATTCCAGTTGGCATGGAACTTGTGAGCAAAATGGGGGAGACATCCCAAACCAATCTTTAAAATTAAATTTTGAATTTAAAGCAATAATGTGTGTGACTTGTGGTTTGCGTGCCATTGCATCGATGAATGTGATGGTGAGTGGAGCTGAGCAAGCGGATCTGAGGCGAGGCGTTAGCACAACCGTAGCAACAGTTTGAAATGAACCCCAAAATTAGAACCTTCACGAAGAATTTTTTAAATTCTACCACACCACAACAATAAATGGCAGTCTCAGTGAAAAAAATGTACCCACGTTTGAGCTTATTTCTTCAAGATTAGACTGGTAGTGTTTTGTTGACGATCTGACAATTTTGCCTATTCAAAACTACTAGAAACTAAAGACCTTGTAGAGGGGTGCCCTAGGGTGTACTAGAAAAGATACAAATGCACAGGCATATAAGTTTTATTACCCCATTTTTGTAAAAAAAAATATAAGAGAAAGCTCTTCATAAAAACGAGTCATAAAACAAACATGAGTTACTTGAATTGATTATTTTTGAAAACTTGAAATCTCATGTCAGTAGGTTTCAGTAGGTAGTCGGCACTGGTTTTGACAAGTGAGTTTGGTAGTCAAAATGGACACATACAAAACGGTCTAGGATCAAAATGATACACGAGGTACCAAGCTTATATGCAAAAAATGAGGGAGGGGGTGAGGCAAGATTACCAACTTGGCATGCATGGGGAGTGGAAATGAGAAGCAGAGAAACATGTGTAAACAGTTAACAGGCAGAGCAGGAGGAGAGGTACAAAGGGGCAAAAAACCATGCAACTTATGTAGGCCTGTAAGTAAATTAAGGCCTATATCAGGGTAAATGAGAAAAATAGTAGCTTCTTCAGATAAAATTTTGACTTACGTTCGGTTTAAAATCTGGGTAAAGGCCATAAGTGCAATAGCTGTCAGAAAGATTATGCCAAAAGTCTTTGTCGGGGCTCTTGAAATGGTTTCAAAAAGATGATCTGTTGTTCTGTAAAGAACCATTTTAAGAGCTCTGACTCGAGGAAGATAAAATTTGGTATCCGGTCTTCCTAATACATGACAGCACACAGATCTGACTTACATGGAGCGATTTCAATTAGACCCTTTGCATTTGCAGACAAATTACACCTCATTTTATCTAACTAGGCGGCGAGGGGGTAAAGATGTCCACACTAACTCTAGAGAATACTAAAACTAAATAAACTTAATGCATTACATTGCCCTGCTGTATGAATCACCTAACAGTACTACTGTAGTTCATACCATGCTGTCTAGAGAAGATGATTTACCAAAAACGTTCTGACCAATGGGGCATGTTAGGGTCAATTCTTTATAGTTGCCTTCAATCCCCACCATTTTTCATATGTCACAGGCTATAGGTCTATAGTCAGTGTGCAATAATACATGAAGACAATACGGTACCAGGAATTTCTGGTGGGTCCTTCAGAACAGACAAAAGAGAAGTAGCTCCCTGGCCTGGGGATCCCTGCTAGATAGGGTAACCACCTGATCTTCATTGTCTTCATATACCTGTTTTACACTGGACCAGGAGTCTAATTGAATTTGATTGAGTCGTCATCGAATTCACTCTTTCCATAACCCTAACACAACTAAATCTCACAAAAGCTCACCGCACTGAGTGAAGTCCAGAAAGTAGCGATGACGTCATCAAACCAAGACTCATATGGGCATGAAATCGCTTGCCGGGCCAGCGACACCGCCGTAGTGTGCTATCCCGGGTCATGGGGTTGGCCCTGGGTTCGAATCCCACCCGAATTTGCGACTTTTCTTGTTCCCCTCTTCCCTCACTCCTTCAGTCCCTCCCGGGAGATAGGCTAGAAACCGAGGTGGGGTTAGGGTTAAAGACACTATCAGTGATTCACCCGAAATACTCAAAATATTTTAAATTTGCAGGAATAGCTTAAAGTGAAGAAGTCTATAGAATTCTCGTATATGGTGATATAAAAATTGATAGAAAAGGAAGAAAACAGCAGTATCTAAATATGTGAATTTCCATAGAATTACGTGTTGTAGTAAGTGTCCGAATGGATTAGACTAAAATATCAAATTTTGTGCTTATTAGGTTGCTTTTGGCCCTATAACTAGGTGAGCTATGCCGGGATACCTACACTTGTTACAAACATGCAAAAATCTGATTTTTGATGATTTTTTTGATTTTCTGATTGAGCAAATCACTGATAGTGCCTTTAAGTGTAAACAACAGTTGAACTTGATACAACTTCAAAAAGTGGGTTCGTCACAAATTAGTTATGAGTGAATTTGAATAAGTTGTCATTAAATTTAATTTAAATTTTTGCAAATAAACAAAACAAACATAAATCGATTTCAAATCTACTGGCCCAACGAATGACCCATGTCTGTGTATTCCAACTTAATCACTGCTACTGGTAACTAAAACATGAAGGTAGCTTGGTGACATTTCAAAGAATCTGGATTTTGGTGGTGGTGTTTTCTTTGTTTTCTGTCTAGTTTTACCATTGGTTTGGATAATATTACGCTTAATAAACCATGGAGAAAGAGATAAATAGAACCACAACGACTTATCCACAATCCGCTTTAATCTGTTTTGGCCCATTCACCCGCACAAAGGAAGGATTCAAAAACCACCCTTTTATCATAATCCCCCTCTGCGGTCAATCGATGATAGGCTAGCAATCATTACTGTAGAATATTTTGAAACCTCTATGTGCGAGCACGTAAAAGTGTAAAAGTATATTGCATAATTACAACATGTTCCGGCGGACTCCCCGTGTGTTATTTGTTGTTGTTTTCGCTATATAAGAAGTTTAGGAACATCGTTATGCGTTCACTTTTACTGCCCAAGACTGCCAGTGTGAAACTATAGAGGTAGTTTTAACTAAATTTGAACGTTGGGACCGGGGGCATCTTGAATTTTCGTTGGGCACCCATGCTCATCCAGGGGTTTTGAAAGTGACCACTAACAGGACCAATTTTCAATAAAATGACCCGGCTTCTAATTGGACCAGCTTTTGTGAAATTATACTAGCTTTAGCAGTGCCAATACATCTAAGGGTACAGCAGTAATATGACATCCTTACTGTTCTTTTTTAAAAAATAAATATCTTTTTTTGTCCACTAGCATTATCCCAGTTATATACTCTTTAGAAATTACACTGAGACATTGTGATTTGAAATATTTTTCTTGCAAATCTTTTTGAATTAATATTGTACAATTAATTGTTCACCTGTAATGCATTATTTACAGATTATTTCTATTGCTTGTAGGCCTATTCTATGTGAACAAATAAAAATTGATGAAGATAGGTAATTTCAGAGATATTAATACCCCTTGCGGGGCCTGTCTCAATACATGAAAAAAGAGACACATTTAAAATACAAGAAAATGACAACTTGTACTATCTGCAAGAAAAAATCCACGCTTAGGGTGAGTTTGCTGATATGTTGAAGGTACTTTTTCCTATTTGTATCATTGAACCAGTCCAATCCACAACTTAATTTGTACCCCTAGCGGTACTAGAACTTGATTGATTTGAATTGATACAACTAGCGGTAGTCCGCATTTGCAGCTAGTCCTCTTTTTTTTAGGATTAGCATGGGTTCCCGAGCAAAATCCAAGAACCCCCCCCGGGCGTGTTATCGTTTTCCATGGATGCGGCCATAATGTTTGAGTATTCGCTGATTCCCGACGACCCGGAATCTTTTTTCCAGTGACATAACAACCACGAACTGAGATTTTTCTCGAGCAAAATTCTGAGTAGGATTATCCTCGGAAGTGCCACTTGAGAGAATATGAATAACAATTTCATTATAGGGTTGCAGATAGATCGTTTCAAAAACTTCAATTGGGTCGTTGGGTTTCCTTCTTGATCTCTTTCTTCCATGAATTAAACCAAATACAACAGCATAGTTGCTGAGAGCACCCCAAATTTATAGTGTCAGTGTGTGATTATGTGTATCATCATGGGTCGCCGTGTGTTAAAGATAGTACAAAATCTTTGTAGGCCTATATGGCAAAATTCCCACAAGAGTTTTCTGATTTTTGCAGAGGTAATAGCTCTTGCATGTCACTACTTATATCAGTTGTCAAAACTGTGCCACCTCTGCTTAGAATTCTTCTAAAAATAAAAGAGACAATTTGCATAGAGTCAAACAGCTGTTACCTGTTCTCAGGTTTTGATGACACACACACACTCTCTAAATGTAAACGAGTGAAAATTTCACTCCCCAAAAGAGTGAAACTCTTGTAAACCACTCCAAAATGAGTGAAAAGAGCGAATGTCCACTCAAAAGATTGAAAATCACTCCAAAAAGAGTGGATTTCCACTCATTTTCGTGTTGTCCTTCGTTTCACTCCTCAAACAAGTGGAAATCCACTCTTTTTGGAGTGATTTATACTCTTTCCGAGTGGAAATTCACTCATAAGTTCAAACCACTCATTTTGGAGTGGTTTACAAGAGTTTCACTCTTTTGGGGAGTGAACTTTTCACTCGTTTATATTTAGAGAGCAGAAAATTAAAAAAATTGTATGAATATTTCATATATCTCTCACCATACAAAAAAAAAAACACCAGCAACACCATTATAGCATGGCATCCTCAATGATGGACTTCGGGCCCAGCTTTGAGACTGACCCAAATGTCCAACATTTCTCCTTCCTCTCTCCCGATATTTCACTCTCTCCCGGGACATTACTAGAAAAAGATAGTGCATTAGGATTAATACCCTATGTTGTTATCTGATGTACTCTTCTTCCTGTATAAAGCTATACACAGTACCCTATTGGCTGGTGTACTATATAGATATAAAAAGAATATTATATAAAAATCATAAGCGCAATTCTAGTAAAACTTCGGAATTGTTATTTTGAGTGCTAAACCTATAAACAAGAATGTATGCAGATACATTTTGTGGTCCTTTCAAAATAAAGTGTCACTTTGAACCTTTCTGTCCCTTGAGTCTTTAAAAATTATTTATAGTAAAACCCCAAAAGGGTTCTGGTGGCTTGAAAGAACCTATTTTGGTTCTATGCAGAACATTTGGTTTTACAAAACCTTCATATGAGGGGCTTATTATATTCAATGAAACCAAACGAAACAGGCTTTACTTGGTCAGAGTATAAAATGTATGATAATGGAATAAAGCGTTTAATTCAATGGGTGTACTGAGCCTGTTTCGTATCGTTTCGTCTAATATAATAAGCCCATGTGTGGTGGGGGTTTGCTCAGGAGTATAATTACACAATGATACTGTCTTTTGTTTTTACAGAAAGCGACAGTGATGCTGAAATGCAGATATTTTCTTATTGTAGATGTTGGTGCAACCACAAACAGGCCAACAAGACAGCATTAAAACTACGGTAAAAGGAAGAAAAGTCAATTAAACGTATAGCAGAATCCCCCCACCCCAACCCCCCCCCCCACCCCCCCCTTATCCTCTCTTCCCCCCTCCAAAAGAACAAAAATAGGACACAAAAAATGTATTATGTCTCTAATACCTACACAGTAAAAGGGAGATGCAACTTGTGCCGTGGTCATATCTGGCCAAAAGACAGTCGATATGTCAATTCTCGCAGCACGCCAACAATGCCCGTGATATGTCTGGTATCATGTAAGACTAATGCTCCAATATGACATGACATATATTGCGGCATGACATATATTTTTCCGGCCCCTACGAGATGGCTATATTGATTTTCTCCATCGGTCTCATTGCCATGTTATGGTACATTTCCCCTTCGTTAGCTTTGTATTTTTGTAATACTACACGAGCACATACTTCTGAGGGATTTATTAAATGTTGAGTCTAACCAGGAAACAGATGAAGCCTTATGAGGTTGTAAGAGCGAGACAGAATGAACTGCAGGGAAGGGAGGAAAGGAGGGAGGGAAGAAAAAAGGTGCTTAGGAAGGAATTATTATTAAAACCGTTGTATTGGACGAAAAACGATCGAACAAAATAAATGGGATTTGCTCGTAAGAGAATATTTAATGTCAATTATTCAATATTGAACTTAAATAGTTCAAACTAAGAACGGGGATGTCATTAATAGACCAGTTGAATTTTAATGATTTTTTGAATTTTTAAAAGAATATAATGAACACAAAACAAGCACTACACCCATATCGAAAAACTCAGAATAAATAAAAGCTGTGTGAAAATTTATTTCCACGGGAGTCCATGAGACAAAAAATTCAATGGGTTGACAAACAAGGGGACGTAACTCAGCACTGAACCGAAGAAATTTTAAAGAATTTCTTTACTTCTGCTGTTCAATAATTAAAATTGCCTTGGTTTATAACGTTTATTACGGTTTGTGTACAGTACCATAATGAGCTTTATGAAGGTTTACATTTTGAGTAATGAATTGATTTGGCTTAGATAGAAATTTAATTACATTTCTCAAAAGCAGTATTACAGCCGAATTTAAAGAAAGTCTTTATATTTCTTTCAGTGCTGAGTTACGTTCTTTTGTTTGTCAACCCGATTTTGTTCATTGCATTTTGAGTAGGGTCGCCTATTTTAGACTCATTCGCATATACAAATATTCTGTAAAAAGTTTTTTTTTAATGTAATTAAGTAAGACTAAATAATACTAGTTTAAAGAAAGAAAAATGAATTAAAATGTAATGAATGAACTCTCAAAAGGAAAGGTAGTGATAAACCATGATAACATAGCTCTGTATCGTACAGAAATTGAGGAATTATCGGGGGGTACAAATAGAGAGAATGACTACCTTGGAGTGAAACTTGACCGGCAGATTACTTACCGGCCCAGCACCTCGAGTCAGTATGCGCCAAGGTATCTTCTAGTAATAACCTCCTGTGCAGACTTGCAGGATCTTCATGGGGTGGCCCAGCCCAACGACCCTACGCCCCACTGCCGTGGCTCTGGTCTACAGCAATGCTGAATATGCCGACCCATCTGGTGCACAGCTCTCATACAAAGAAGCTTGACAGCGGTACTCAAACGATACATTGAGAACCATAACTGGGTTGTCCATCCGCCCCACTCCCTTGAATTTTCTAACCAGTTGCGTCAGGAATTGCACCTGCAGCACTTTGGGGGAGCACCACTCGCTACAAACTAGTGAATAAAAAAAGGTCCCCCCCCCCCGCCCGGCTGGACACAAGCACCTGCTGCACAACAAGCACATGCTGCATAACATTGTCAAGAATCAGTACAACTCGGTATACAGAGACTGCGCTCCGCCGACCTTTCTGCCGAGCAAAAAGACGCTGCTAAACTCTCCAGTTCCCCATTCCCCACATCTCCAGACATAGAATACTGGCGTGGTGGGCTAGACATCCAAGACAGATCAACTCTCCATTAGACCTAAGACAGAAATACCACCTGGCAGCAATCTCCCACGCAAGGAATGGGTCACCTTAATCGGATCGCGCACACGGGAGTCGGTCGCTTCATAGCAATATGCACCGATAGGGACTGCGGCCATCGCCAGCCTCCAATGTGGTTCGCCATCACAGTCTGCGGATCACATTCTCAGTTAGTGCCCTACCTTTCGTCCGCCGGTGGATACAGATTTCTCAAACCGCCAACCACTCACAGTGATTGGCTCAACGTTTACAACCATTTAGCTGCTGCCCATATGCAAGAAGAAGAAGAGAGAAAGTGAAGACGTAGGATACATAAAGCAGAACAGTCACAAAGTTGCAATAAACAGGAGATACGGTGTAGAAGAAATGCAGTACTATAATCTGAAGCGCATTCAATTGCCATGTAACTTTGCCCATATTGTCTTCAATATGACAATGTCAATTTTAACTAAATGTAATAAGTTCATTATTACTGATCCATGTCAACGACTTGATTGTGACGTGTCAGAACGACGTGTTCCTTTGATCGCACTGAGATGAGACATGGTGGACGATTTTTTTTGGGAAGGGGCTCCAAGTTTGGTTGTTGATTTTTACAACTGGAGTTGCCATTTGCTTCTCCAATCCTTGGGGATTTTTTTCTCCAACAGCTCATCATAACGTGTGTGAAAGAAAGTATTACTGCCCTCGTCGCGGTTCATGATAGCGTCCCCCCGCTTACGGATTTCAGTGGCCTCCTTAATAATCCAGCGTGTCTAGTTATTTGCTCTGTGCTATGACCTTACCCTCGTCCCAACCTATAACGTGGTTAATGTTCTACAACGTGATCTGTGATAGCGGACTTGTGGATGTAGACAACGATTCTTCCTCGCTTTCTGGTAATCACTGAAGTACTGACCTTGTCAACTTCTGCTTTATGTTCCTTTCAATCGTGGGCCCCGAATTTACGTCCCTTCTCCCCGATGTTTCCTGGGCGCAATTGAGACATAGGGAAGCTACAAGGCATCAGTTTTCTCGTGGTCCAATCACGTTTGTCTTTTGATGAACCAGCTGATTGCGCAAAGTAGACTGGGGTTTCATCGCTGTAGCAATGTTGTACTCTTTCATTACCCGGCTGATCTTCTCCGACCCCCACATACATATGGGAGAACAACCCATACCCCTTTGCATTTTCTTCTTTTTCCTTTTGTCTTTTTAACCTTCTTTTTTTTTGGTGTCTCATCTGGGTCTTCACCTTATCAAAAGTCCACTTAGGGTAGCCACCATGCCAGAGCTACTTGGACTTCTTTTCTTCATCTTTTCTTATATCCTCCTCTGTAAATGTGTTGTTCCTTGTCTGTCATATAATTCCTGATGACTCCCAACTTTTGGTGCAAAGGATGGTGAGACTCGTAGTTTAAATACTTGTCAGTCTTCCGTGGGCTTCTGTAAACCAGTAATTTTACTGACCCATCTTCTTTCTTACAATGGAAGTGTCCAGAAAAGATAACGTTCCTTCCGGTTTTCCTTCTCGTAGGTGACTGGATGGAACCGTTTTGTTCCACTTGGTTTAAGGGTCAGTGAGGTTGTTCTACAGATCTTTATTAATTATCTCTAATATGTCATCCAAACGACACCATAATTTGGTTTGCGTTGATGGGTCAGTGGGTGATAGCGCTGTTGTTTCCAGTGCTTCCATAAAAATATTTGCCGCTATCGGGGACACTGGGCTTCCCATCGCTGTTCAAAACAATTGGCGGTAGATAGATTTCCCTGGAATGCTGAAATATGTGGTAGCGAGAATGAATTCAGCAAATCAATGACATCCTGCTTTCTTTAGATTGTAGCCATTTCTTTTTATATTACCTTCAAGATGTCTTCCTTCTTTAGTCTTTCTCTCACGATGTCCAGACTGGTCGATGGGCGGTTGGTAAAGAGGCTAACAACATTGTGAGAATTTAGGATGTCATATTTCTACAAGCACAACATTTTGAAGTTGTTACACAGATCCTTTAGAGTTTCTGAATGAACGTGGGTTTTGTTTTACCCACTAAAGCACCTAAGTTCTTGTACCACCTAGATGTATGTATCCGATAGTGTAGTATAATCCACGATCGGTCGCAGTGTGGGGTACCAGCCTTGTGGATTTTCGGAGCTGCCATATAGGCGGGGAACATTTTCTGGCGGCGTTGTATTGGATGTTGGATACAGACATCTTATACTGGGCTTAAGTTTTATCTTACCTTCCTTCTTTAGGTCGCGTGAGTGAGAGTGGACGACAAGCTTCACCGGTTTGTACTTTGGTGTCGGATTCTGCAGGTAATTCCATGTATGGGTTCTTATCACCCAAACATGGTCTTGACCTTCTCCACATAATCATTATTATCTAACACCACCGGTGATTTACCTTTATCAGCCGGGTTTAAAATAAAATGATGATATCCTCGGCTTTTTGAGGTCTTGATGGCTTGCCGTTCGTATTTGGTCACGTTTGGTGAGGTTTTGAAGATTTTAAAACCTCGCCACTTAGCACGTAATGAGTGCTTAGGCTTGCGATAATAATTCCGCAGCACCTCCGTCGCCATCAAAAATTCCTCCGCGCATCATTTGGGCGGTGAAACTGCGAAATTTAAACCGTCGCTTACGTTGGTTTGTGCTTTGTTGAGTTTGTATTTTGGACAGATTTATCACCATTTTTTAAGTTGAGAACCAGAAAGATCATTCCAGAATTGTCAGACTTACTTTTCTCGGCGGAGGATGTCGGTTTCAAAATGACGTAATTTTTTAAAGGTGACATCTGTGACCTCAAGCTACGATAGACTCACTGAAGGTCGCAATATGGGCGGGGATCTTTGTCCCAATTTCGTAACCGCGGGAATTTCGTCGTAAACCTGTTTTTCCAAATGTTCTTTCTGGCTTTTAGAACAACCGATTTTGTTGTTATAACAACACGTATTCTTTCTCTTATCAAGTGCCTTTTTCAGCTCGTTGACAATATCATTTTGGCTCTTTTAGTGTTTACGGTGCATACGGATTTTAGACTAAGGGGGGAGTGGGGGGGTAGCGGGTGGTGTATAAGGTGTCACGGCGAGGCGTAGAGTATAAACAAGATGTTTTCTATGACGCTGAACTTTCCTTTACACAGTTCCATAATCCTTAGATGTTTTTCCACCGTGTTTGTCCTAAGAATTAGCACATCCTACAATCTTGACATCCTACTGAAACTCTATCTGGATTTCCTACTCTGTCTGGCTCCCCATTTTTGGCACCCTTGTTTGGCGCCCTCGTTGGCCTATTTGGATTAGGCTCACATTTCTTAACACATTTCTCTGCCTGTGCTCCACCATATGTGCAAACTGCTTCCACCCACCACCGCCCTTTTTGTATATTTTCTTCATCTTCTCTCCCTTGGGAAAGCATTGCTTATGGGGCGAGCGGGTCAGTGCTAGCTGCCTTCTCTTAGGCCCCTTCTCGCTTCCCCCTGTTGGGTTTGGAAGTGCATTCTGCTCCGCTTCATTGTGCCATTGTTGCATCAGCTCCCACCAAGGTTGAGGCAGTTGCTTTCCCCGTTCGGCAAATTGGTTTCTCTTTATCTCGCTGCACTTGGTGGCTAGGAGATTTGGGAGGTTGGTGTTGGGGGTTTTATCATACCCCTCTTCCTTCACGATAGACAATGCGGAGAACAATAAGTTTTTGCTTAAAGCCTAAAGTGCATTTTTTTTTATCCACTGAAAATGTCTATTTATTTTTTCCAAGAATTCTACTGAACCATAAAACCGACGGTGCGAAAATCACAACGTGTAGGGATTGAAAGAGAGTGTGAGGCTTGAAAGAAGTGAATAGAATCATGCTTAATGACTTACGGTAATGGTTTGGCATTGGCTATAGGTCAACATAGTACTTAAAGGGTGGTATAAATACTAATGACATCTTAAAGGTGGGGGGCTTGTTGATCTGACTTTAATGGGCGCAATTCTGACAAACAGTCTCTATATATATTATATCATTTTAAGCCAAGGTGTGGTTGTTGGGCCTGGTTTTTACCACTGATCAGGACAGGATCACTTTTGATTTGTGTTAAGGTGGTACTCAAGTTGTAATTAACGTGACAGGAGATTTTTTTTGAGAATACAAATTTCTGCCTAAATGCAGCTTGATCTGGTTGTAGCCACCTACTGAAGAACTATTCAAAGGTTGATGGTCAAATAACGTTACAAAAGAAACGCAAATTTTGTTTTGAACTTGGCCCCGCTATCGCAATGTCCCTATGAAAAACCGGGCTTGAATATCTGTTTCGGCTATTAAAACTATTTGTTGATGTAAAAAAGAGTTAATGGGTCATCATTAAAGCTGAAAACTGTCATGAAAATCCAATATTTCTACATTTTTAGTGCAAAAGTGTTTTTTTACATATTTTCTGTAAAAAAGGCCAATTTTTCTGACTCACAGACTTGATGATATCATTGTGACACTATACTAGGTATGTTGGTACTTATTTTGGTAATCAATAGAAAGAGGAGGACCATAGCTATCTACTGGTTTCAAACTCGACATTGGATGCTTTATTACAAATTCCCAAGAGGGAAAACCATGTTACAAAAAGGGCTTGGTAAGATGAGGGTTAAAGCACATTGCACTTTATACTACTGCTATGATACTGTAGAGTCATTTCCCTCTACATAATTTATGAGAGAGCTGATCATACTCCTCAACCCCACCATTTCTGTCATCAGTGATCTGCACATGTCAAGCCAATCTGACCGATGTCTTGGTCAAGGTGTCAAGATAAGAGGATGCATAGTGACAGTGTGTTGTGTGTCACCTCTCAATGTGTTTGGTGACCTATTGAAAAGTGCAACACCTGACCATTTTGAATCCAGGCTAGCTGTCTCAGAGAGAGGAGAAGGAAAGGGAGGACTGAAAGAAATGAGGGTACTGATGATGATGTGGGGCCCTGATAGCTCCTGATGATGTTCAGTGTGGTTTGGTATGTCAATGAAACAGTTCCCATAGGATTTTTTTGCTAAAACTGATTTTCTTGCTGTTTTTCATTCAATAGGGACCAGACTGTCACAAAAAAGATGGGGTTCAAATTTTGGGACTGCTGCCCCCTTCTTCAAGGGGGGAAAATGTTACTACAGGGGAAAATGTTACTACAGGGGAACATTTGAAATCGAGTCAAATTTGGTTTTAATATACATTAACATATTTGTCTCCTTATAAGGATTAGAAAAAGTATATATTTGCCTAGGTTCCGTCCTTTGGTTAAAGCGCTATAGCCCCAAAATGGTTCAAGGTCACTCTGGGGTAAAATTTACCCAATGCTCAGATTTTGTAGAAACTGGTGATAAGTTGTTTGTATTGTCTGATAGGATCCAAAAATGTATTATTTTACAGTGTGTAACATTTATTTGGCTAATTACATAACAAAATGTAGCAAGAGTCTAGATGGTCTATGGGGGTCACCAAAATTTTCCCTGGATGTTGCAATGGTGATATCACCAATCAGTAAAAATGCATTTTCTGTTTCAGTATGACACAAGGAATCATTTGACACCACTTTCAACAACATCAGAGCATTTACCCCCAGGGTGACCTTGAACCATAATGGGGCTATACTGCTTTAACTAAAGGTTGGAACCTTGGCAAATTTATACTTTTTCTAATCCTTATAAGGAGACAAACGCATTAATGTACATAAAAACACAATTTGACTCGATTTTAAAATTTTCTGGTTTTGAAAGAATCAGCCACTTTATAGTCAAGAAAATGACATTCATTTGATTATAGGTCATTTTGTACACAAGTGTATGGGGAGTTATTTATTGATGCTATTCCCAATTCTCAACACCCCTAAAATTTTAAAAGTGGGTTAAGTCCTCTTTGTCAAAACTTGTTATTTTTGTTGGACTCCACCTCTAAAGCCTGTGCCTATATAGGGGTCTGATCTTAACATGGGTATATTTACTACTCTTTTAATGTAAAAGAGGAAAAAAACACTCTGAAGTAAATTTCAGAGTAAATTGAGGGAACACTCTTATGGGAAGAAAAAAGGAGGCACTATGAG